>JAMJFZ010001203.1:647500-787500 GCA_026225945.1 Cricetomys ansorgei | reverse complement strand
CCATCCACCCATCCATCCATCCATCCACCCATCCACCCATCCACCCATCCATCCATCCACCCATCAACCCACCCATCCACCCACCCACCCATCCACCCATCCATCCATCCACCCATCCATCCATCCATCTATCCATCCACCCACCCATCTACCCATCCATCCATCCATCCACCATCCATCCATCCATCCACCCATCCATCCATCCATCCACCTACCCATCCACCCACCCACCCATCCATCCATCCATCCACCCACCCATCCACCCACCCACCTACCCATCCACCCATCCACCCATCCACCCATCCACCCATCCATCCATCCATCCACCCACCCACCCATCCATCCATCCACCCACCCATCCACCAACCCACCCATCCACCATCCATCCATCCACCCATCCATCCATCTACCCATCCACCCACCCATATACCCATCCACCCACCCATCCACCCACCCACCCATCCACCCATCCATCCATCCACCCATCCATCTATCCATCCACCCACCCATCTACCCATCCATCCATCCATCCACCATCCATCCATCCATCCACCCATCCATCCATCCATCCATCCACCTACCCATCCACCCACCCACCCATCCATCCATCCATCCACCCACCCATCCACCCACCCACCTACCCATCCACCCATCCACCCATCCACCCATCCATCCATCCATCCACCCATCCACCCATCCATCCATCCACCCACCCATCCACCCACCCACCCATCCACCCATCCACCCATCCACCCATCCACCCATCCATCCATCCATCCACCCATCCACCCATCCATCCATCCACCCACCCATCCACCACCCACCATCCACCCACCCATCCATCCACCCATCCATCCATCCATCCACCACCCACCCATCCATCCATCCACCCATCCATCCATCCATCCACCCACCCATCCACCCATCCACCCATCCACCCATCCACCCACCCATCCATCCATCCATCCATCCATCCATCTACTCATGCATCCCTCTACCCATACTCAAGGTATAAACCTTGAAACTCTGAAAAATAAAACTGGTCACATGCAGGTGATAGAATATGATGCTATATTGTTGCCTTTCTGTTTCATCCTTTAATTGGAATCAGAAGCTCACTTAATACTTAGGGTTTGGTTCATTTGGCCCAGCTTAGTGTGGATATATTCAATATAGCTTAGAGGAATGGGTAGAGCAATCAATCACCTTGAATGGATAAATGGATGAAAGACTATGCCTATCATAATTTTATTCAGTTACCACCTTTCATATATTTTCCATATCCATCTTGGAAAGCAGCATCCAAAGGGAATAATGTCTGCAGATATGGCCTTGCTGGGATTGGTACCTGCCTGGGCTGAAGTCAGACTTCTATGGCTGAGACCAAAAAGTGGCACACCTTTCAGGCCACTGATGTACCTTAGCCCATTTATGCTGATTCACAGAGCGAATCCCTGTGTATGTCAAATGTCTGTGGTGTTCCCAGGTCCCACTCTACTGCTGGATTAGTCCTGATTTAGCTTCATTTTGTCAGCCTCACTCAGTCTCGGCATGCTTTCTATGTCCTTTAGCATACTCATGTCAAGGTAGATGAGGATAGAATGTCAGGTTCAATTAGGCACACACAGACTGGTTCCTAGATCTGCTGTAACAAAATACCAGAGACACCATGGCTCAAAAACAAGCAAACAAACACACCAGAAATGATTTGAGCGCAGGTCTAGTGTTGAAAAGCTCCAAGTCCTGGCGCTGATAGGCAACTGAATGGGAGAGGCAGCTCCTGTTTCTTGTCAGGTTTTGTAAAGCTCATTGAGTCTTGGACATTTCTGTATCACCCAGACCACTCATGTCTGTGATAAAATACTCGAGAACACAACACAAAATAGGATTTGTTAAGGATCACAGATTCAGGAGGTTTCATCTTGGTCTGGATCCATTGTTTCTGAGCTTCAGTCCAAAGGCTTGCTTACCTTCCAAGTGTTCCTCAAGCCAGTCAAGCTGACAAGCCTAACCATCGCACCTGGCTCATAGATACATCACTACGAACTCTGCCTTCATCATCACTGAGTGTGAAGTCTCTGTGTGTTATCCAACATCACCCTTTTCATAAGTATACCAGTTAGGTTAGAGTGGGCTCTTTCCTAATCATCCGCCTTTAACATGACTGCCTCTGTAAACCTTTACCTCTCAACAAGGTCATATTCTGTTGCACTGGGTCTAGGGCATCGACAGTTAGATTTAACAGTTTAATTTTGGAGAAGGGTTGGCAAACGTCACCTTATTACAAGTTCTATGATCCAGGGTCCAGTAGGCATCAGAATAGAGTAAAGCAAGGACTATATGAGACACCCAGATTGCTGTTGAATACTACATGCGTGGTGGAATTGGAAGTCCTGGGCTCAGCCAGCACCGACAGTGTCATGCCCTAGGGTAATCCTCTGTGTGTTTCCCTCTCATTTGAGGCAAACAGGATCCTACAACAACCTATGTCACCTCGCTGCGGTGAGAACTGAATGAGACAGTGCAAAGTCCCAGACACTTCCAACCACCCAGTAAGACTGTGCTGACGTTTATTTTCTTCCCTTTTCTGTTATTGACCCTATTTATTTTTCAATTTCTTTCTCATAATTGTTGAAAGTATTTCAAATTTTCCAAATGCCTTGTTGGATTCAAAAATACTTTCCCTCTCCTCATCTTTAGCATCCATTAGCTCTGCCGCAAGTAGAAACCGTTTTATTAGAAAGGATTAATTTCTCAAGAATCCATGTAGAACTTCCACATCTACATCTTCAAACGTATTTCTGCGTTTACGCAGCCTAGGAGTCTTTCCCGTCGTCAAGCCTCTCACCGTAGACCTCAAGCTGTCGTCCGGAACACTACGTATTTCATTCTCTCACTCGGTCTGTCTTGTCTCGTTTGCTTTAGTAGAAGCACAAGCTTAGGTTCAGTATCTATTTAACTATGGGCTGGGTGTGCAAGCGTGTGAGCCTGTACGATTATTCTCAGTCAAACCGCCACAGTTGCCGGTATCATAGCGGACGGCCCACACCTTCGCACGCATGCGCAGCACTCTTTGAACTTAGTGGCTTATTTAAAAAGAGAGAGAGCACATGAAACTGGAGGAGGGGGGGGCGGTGTTTTAAGAGGACCCAGGGGATTTGGAGGAGGGTGAAATTAGAGGTGGTTATGATTACATTTCCTTGTATACGTGTTTGAAGTTCTCAAAGAAATAATTTAAAAAATAAAATTAGAAAACTGTCGATAAAAATCTGAATAGAAATTCATTTTATTTCACCATTGCAGCCAAGGAAATTGTGCTCTTTCCCAAACACCCTAATAAGTGTGCACCTGTGTTTCCCCGTGGTTCCAGCGGTACCGGCTGTGTGTGCAGGGAGATCAGCAGATCTGGCGATGGAGTAAGCTTCAAAAGCTGATTCTACCTGGAAGAAATGAGACCCATTTAATGTATTTACAGGTAATGGGTTCATGTTACGTGAGGTATAGTTTTGCCAGCTTTAATCTTAATCTGGCTTCTGTGCGTGTTGACAGAGGAACGCAAACACTAAACAACATGAGGCAGCTCCTCCCAGCTCCCGGTTTCACGGCAACATAAAGTCACAGCTGATCTCCCGTCCCACGCATTGCAGGGATTTACAGAGTGTGACAGCAAAGTGGCTTTTTGAGAAATGAGATGCCGCATACTTCATTATTTCCAATATTGCCACCCTGCCAGCAATTGCTATAAAAACGTCCTGAGTCCTGCAACAAGAGGGGGCGGATTTTCCCAACCGCCGCCAAGTGATGTGGAAGCCCCCATGCCTGTACATTGCCCATTTGAGCTGCTGGCAGGGAGATGGAAACATCAACCAAAGTATTTATTAAGGGCCCAGCTGTCCTGGCTGCCACACAGATGCTATGCAAACAGCCAGAAACAGAAACAGCCCTGCTCTCCAGCCCAGGATCAATCAGGGCTGACAGTTCTAGGTTGAGGGCCTGGGCATGCCATTGTGAGCATGGGTAGAAAATGCAGTGTGGCTGACCAGCAGACTCCTCTTCCTTACTATTACCTAAATGCAAACCAAGAGATGGCCAAGGGGTTTTCAGACAGTCTCTGGTTTTAAATACAGTTGAATATGGCTGGCTCAAGACCCATAGTTTATGAGTCTCAGAGTCAGGAGCCAAATATAAATCCTAGGAATATGCTCTCATCGCTGTTCCCTGTATCCTGCTAGGTACCTTCCCTACACACTTTACAATTTAAATCTTTATATAAATATGCTTGAAAAATGCAAACTCCAGAATGGTCAGATTTTAAATCAGAAAAACACCTGTTATTCTGATCCAGCAACTACTATAAAGGATCCGAGCGTCCTGCAGTGCCCATACATTTGATTGGTCACAGCTGAACCTGGATCCTAAGGGTTCCAATTCTCTGGACTTGCATTTGAATTTGGAACATGAAAGATGTCCTGGGGTTTCTTCTTTCCTAGTCAGAGAGGGCTCTTCTCATTGCTCCATCCAGTACTTGTGAGGCGTCTGAAATACGCACTGACTGCAGAAACAGGGAAGCAGGGGCTTCAGCTGGAAGAGTGGAGTTCTGCCCTTGGAAACATGAAGCCAGAGAGCATGAAATCAGCTCAAATTCCCATTCATAAGAAATTAACTTGGCTTTTCTCACCTAGGAACAGTCTCAACACAACCACTCCACACAACAGAGTCATGAATAAATTTAAGTCATACATAATTTCAAGCTATAACTGAAACATCAAAGCACCAAAGGAGCAGGCACATCAGAAAAAAAAAGTTGGGGGCTTAAGGTTTAAAATTTGGGGACAATTAAAATTAGATCCACAGAGTGCTGGTGCATGTTGAATTGAAATAGGCTTTTTGCCATCCTTCACTGAAAGGGACTGAAATAAAAGATCTAGAAAGTTCTCTCTGCAGAAACTTTGCTAAAGGCAAAAACATCAATGGTAGGGTAGGGCAGAGGAGTTGTGGGAAGGATAAGTAATTCTAGGGATGTTTTAAAAATCCACATGGAAACCTACTGTATAAGATCTTCATAATCACATGAATGAGTTTAATTGAGTGTCCTACCCAGGGAGCTGTGTTCATTCAAGAAGTCATAAGTTGCCAAACAGAAATCCCAGCCGTAGGTGTGGGATACCTTCCTCTGAGGTATTGTTCAGGCAGTGTTGTCATGGAGACCCCCCAAACAGTGCAGATCACTGCCAGTGTTCCAGGTAGCTCATCAGAACGTCATGGTAAGACCCTATTGCTGAAGGCACTGACAACACACAGGTCACAGGACGTGGAGAAATCAAGTACGGGCTGACTAGGAAGCGTCCTTCCTGATGGCTAGCCCTCGTGGTCCTGGAAGGTGGGAAAGTCTGCTGTGAGAATAGAAAAAAGCATCATCAATAGTTTTCACCAGGTACGACTGAAATAGTGGCTGACATGCCAAACCACGCTCATGGGTGCAGTAGAGGCATGGATGCTCTGAGGGAACCAACTACTTCCTGCCTGGAGGTAAGCCCCAGGGAAAAGCATACCTGGCAGCACAAATCTAGTCAAGAACCACGGTTGGGAACTCACAGGCCCCAAGTCTGAACCTACCACTATTGTATCAACTGCTGTTTAATTTCACATCCCCCAACCTGCAGATTAATGCCCTTTTCAGACCTTGTCAGAGAAATTTTGTTGTGCAGTAGATGATGGTTAGCACAGAAACTCATGACTCTTCCAACTGCAGAGAAAAGGGACTACAGAGCTTAGCCACAAATGGGACTTCCATCACGTCTCTTTGCCAAGGCTCAGGGACCAGTGTGGAAGATGGAGTAGAGAGATTTGATGAGCCAGAGGATTAGAGCAGAACAATGTCTTCTGGACACGACAGGCCCCTGCACTCATGAACTCACAGCATTCGTGGTTGCCGCCACAAGGCACACACCTGATCAAACTAGTCAACGTCCCCCCGTGGAGTAGAAAAGGACACACAGGCCTACACCTCTAACTGAGAAGCCGTGGATACTTGATGGGTTTTGGGGGGTGGGGCAGTCAGTTTTCTTTAAGTGTGTGTGTCTCCTGGTAAGTCAATCACGGTCCAGTGGATTGTCTCACATGCAGAAGAATACAGACAGCGTAAGTTAGAGTCAGCGACGTGTTCAACAAAGAGAAGACAGGGTATGGAGGAGATGGGGATGGGATATGGGGGTGGGGATATGGGGGTGGGAGATGGGGTGGGAGATGAGGGTGGGGAGATGGAGGTGGGGAGATGGGGTGGGAGATGGGGTGGGAGATGCGGGTGGGAGATAGAGTGGGAGATGGGGTGGGAGATGGGGGTGAGGAGATGGGGTGAGGAGATGGGGTGGGAGATGGGGGTGGGGAGATGGGGTGGGAGATGGGGGTGGGGAGATGGGGTGGGGAGATGGGGGTGGGGAGATGGGGTGGAGATGGGGTGGGAGATGAGGTGGGAGATGGGGTGGGAGATGGGGGTGGGGAGATGGGGTGGGAGATGGGGGTGGGGAGATGGGGTGGAGATGGGGTGGGAGATGAGGTGGGAGATGGGGGTGGGGAGAGGGGGTGGGAGATGGGGGTGGGGAGATGGGGTGGAGATGGGGTGGGAGATGAGGTGGGAAATGGGAATGGAGAAATACGGATGGGGAGATGGGAATGGGTCAGTGAGCTGGGGGAGGGGAGATGGGAGACAGGGTGAGGAGATTGGAATAGGGAGATGGGAGTGGATCACAGAGGAGTTAAGGGCTGGAGTCGGGATGAATATGATCAAAATACATTGTACAAAAATCTCAAAGAATTAATCAGAATATTTATTTTAAAAAAAACAAACCCCAAATAACTTTGTTTCAAATGACTATGGATGGCCATAACATCCCACGTCTGGATTTTTGCTCTACTTGTGTCGAAATAAACCTCTTATCTTACCTTAAAATAATCAGCACAAAAGATGCAGGAAAGTCCTCATACATGTATCCGGGTTTCCATTCATATAACATAGACTAACAAGGATAAATAAAATTTTATTTTACTTTTCCTTTTTAATCAATAAATCAACATGAATATTCACGAATCACATTGATACAACAGCAAGATTAATAAGGCACAGTTCCTTGCTCTCAAAGAGTACTGAGCATGACTAGCAAAATAGACAGGGACTAAGTGGCCAAATCATGCTGGAGAGAAAGTTCTAGAAGATAGCCTATCCAAATTTCACGGGACTCGGGACTTAAATGCTGCAGCAGTTAGCAACAGGATGGGGATCAGATAAGACACAGTAAACACAAAGACTGTAATGATAGTCCAGAAAGAAGAGACTGCAGCGCGCTGCATACAAATCGGAAGCAGCAAGGTCTGCTTTGTGAATTGGGGTACCATGAATCCCCCCGAGGCAAGAAGCAGGAAGAAGTGGGTGCAGCAGGATCGGCTAGAGCATTAAGGAGCCGATGGAGGAGCTCTGACAATACTGATGCTATTCAGTAGGTGAGCAATGTTTAATGAGTGATCCAGAAATTTGTAGCAACTAGCCACATAGGGAGGGTGTCTAAGGCGTCTGGAGACAAAATCTCTGTGAAGGATGACACAGCCATAAATAGCACAGTGAAGACTTACTAAGAGCCTCAGCCAGGTATTACAGACTAACATCCAAGAGTCTTTTCCTGGACATGCCTGTGTCCCAGCAAGGAACATTTCTTACTCAGGAAACAGAAAAGCCTATGAGAGAGGAGTATTTAACTGTGGCTCCATAAAGTCAGAGGTAGAGTTAATTTCAGCACTGTTGTTGCTTCAGAGCTTAAAGCATAGTATACAGAGAGTGAAGACTTCTAGACTACGTGTACCACAGTCCAAACACTCCACGAGGCTCAATGGCCCCGTACTGTTACAAGTCTACTCTGGGGGATACTGCTTGGGTCCAATATCAGTTTCACCTATAATCAAGTAGGGAAGGTCAGGGAAACTACTGAAGTTCTCACTCAGATTCTTCAACTACAATAAAAGGAAAAGAAATTATACTAATGCCAGTCATTTATTAAGGAGATGATAATAGTTAATGTATGGAAAAGATTCAAATCTCTTTGGGAGTCAACTAAGGTCATATCTTTATCCTAACAAAATAATGAAATATAAACATGCCAGGACCATCCCCTGATTCTTTGGTTCCCACTGGAAGGCTTCCCTGTAGAATCAAAGGTGGACAACTGAGGGAAGAGGGTTAGACATGGACCCACTGGGCTGTTCACTCGAGGTGTTTGTTAATTATCTGATCAGTACACCTGCTCACCATAACTGTTTGATGGCCAGGTGGGCAAGCCACTAAATTCTGGCCACTGCAACTAAAGCAGAAGTATTATGTCTCTTCCAGCCTGTAATCATATATTCTTCCTACATAAAATCATTCATTCTCTCTTCTACCATATACAAGATGAATAGTGGAACAGGGAACACTGTGATTAAGAGGGAGCTAGAACTACAAGTGGGCAGAAATCTGGGTCCTTGGGAATGAGAAACATTAACTTAGCAGAAAGTCCTTCAGTGGGTCAAGGTCCTCAGTGGGTCTTGCCAAGTGTTACTGCTTTAACAGGCATTACCAGTCAAAGACCCGTGTGTTTGAACACCCGGTTTCCAGCTAGAGATGCTGTTTGGGCAGACTGCAGAACCTTCAGAAAGTGGAGCAATGCTGGAGGAATTGGCCACCGCAGAGCTGGCCCTGGCGGTTATAGCCTGGCTGGACTCCAGGTCCTCGGTGTGCTTCCCGATGCTCTGCAGTGAGCGAGCCTCCTCCGTGCCGGCCCACCGTGGTTGACTACATCCCCTAAGTGAGCTGAAACGCATCCTTCTTTCTTGAAGGTGCAACTTGTCAGGCGTGTGGTTAGAGTAACTAAGCTGAGAAAGGCAATGAGCCCTGTGAAAGAAGATTCCTTAGAGACGAAGGCCCAAAGCATAGACAGACAGTGATGTAAATCAGGACTGACGCCGGTCATTTTTTCTCACTGATGTGACCAAGCACGCCTGAGAAAAAGCCGGTGAAGGAAGGTGAGGTTTGTTTTGGCTCATGGTTTGAGGTGATGCAGGCCACGTGGTGCCTTGGTGACGGCAGGTGTGGGCAGCCGGCTTGGTAACAGCTCAGCGGACCGGGAAGCACTGCGAGGGTGACGTGGGCTAGGCCTGCCCTTCTCTTCCCCTCTCATTTTCCAAGTCCTCCATCCCAGCTCGCGCGTTACTGCCAACTACGTCCAGGGTGGACCTCCCTTCTCAGACAAACCTCACCCAAACAGCCCACAGAAACGCCCAACGTGACTCCTCGGTGGTTCTTAACGCACACAAGCTGGCGCTGAAGACTGACAATCACAGAAATCAAAAGGAGTAAGGATCTGAACTTGAAGTTACAGAGTCAAAACACATGCTGAAACCAGGCGAGTTTAAAGCTGAGGGGGGCAAAACTGTGACTCGCTTCGTATATAATTTAGATACTCCTATTAACGATTGCTTTTAAATTAAAGCTTTCTTTCTTTCAATACCCTCTCTGCAGAGAATTTGCTGGATGTATTTATTAATTCTGCTAACTGGTTCATAGTTTCTTCTGGGTAATATTTATTCAGCTATGTTTGATAGAAACGATGGCTGCTTGTGTCTTAATTAGCAGTGCTAAACAGTGTATCCATGTCTATTTTCTTACTGCATTGGCTGGGACTTCCAGGAAATATATGGAGCAGATTCCATGATGGGACGCATACATCTCATCACAGCCCTCATTGCAGGAGGAAACTTTCTGAATTCACTCTTGAGTATGTTAAATATGTTTGGTATATATTTAATATGCTGTAGATTATATTGTGAAAGTGCTCCTTTTTGTCTGTTAGCTACTATGCATATGAAGCTTGTCAAATGCATTCTTTATGTCTCTTAAGATAAGAACATTTACACTGCATTTTTTTGCATTACTTTTGTGTTTTTTTTTTTAACAGTCTGGATATCCGCACAACTGATTTTGTATTTTGATATTTATTCGTTGGTTATTTATACCGTTCAATTCGGTACTACTATTAGGTCATACCTCTTATGTTTTGTGAAACCCAAATGGCTGATAATTTCTTGCAACTTTGCATTTATGTTGGTAAGAGATTGGTGTGTAATTTTCCTTTTTTTAATGTTCCTATCCAGCTTTGATATTAAGATTTTACTGGCCTTATAAAATGACTTTAATAATTCATTTTTTCTTCTACCTTCTCTTTTGTAAAAGCACTTTCTTAAAGGGTTGGATCTTCATCTAATGTGACTGAAAGAACGCCTCCCTCTAAACACAGAAATTATCAAATGATGGTGCTTAGTTGATTGATACGATCTAGGAAGAATGTGATATCATGAAATACAAAGACATGGCAGAAGCCAGGCAGAACCAAAGACTCACATCCAGCCAAATCAGACCTCACGGAAAGCAGGGGAGAGCAAGAACAACATACTATACTTTATAAGGTAAATTGGAACTTGGAGTCTACCATTGAGAGATTCAGAATTTTCAGTGAGGGGAGAGAACCTGTACTCCCTTGCTAAAAGTGACAGAAACACGTGCCCCCCCCACCCTTTTCAGATAATAATTTCCAAGAGAAATGTAGGTCTAAATAATAGCAGTAATAAATAGCATTGTTCACTGAGCTATGCTATTCAGTTTTCTGGATTGAAAATAGCATATTATCTTTATCAAATTCCTGAATTTACCATGAAATTAAAATGCTAACAATGGGGCATGTTGTTATAGCCTGTGCTGAGATCAGTGCACTTAGAGATTATTGCCATGTAAATTGTCAAAGCTGCTTTGGGAAGAAATACAGAAGAGGGTTGAGAAAAATATACACCATCCCTCAGCAATCCTATTTCCAGGAATTCTAGTGAAAAAAAATATTCCAAAATCAAATCACTATATATTTAAAGATGCCATTGAAATTCCACTTATCAATACTAACCACGACAATAAAAACGTAACAGCTGCACAACCGCCAGATTGATAATGACGGTTGGTAACAATTAATCGAATATTCAAAATAGAAAGGAGAGTGTGTTTGCAATGATCCTGACATAAAGGAAAGATGTACGGCTGAGCAGGTAGCTATAGTAAGGCCCCAGAGCCGGACGTCACACACTGGGTATACGTATTCCATCATCATGCTGCTTTGGAAGCACGGCCAATTACTACATATTAATTAAAAATAATAGACTTTCAAAAAGGTGTGACCTTGGTCAAATGGGATGTAGAGCATTAATTATCATCGCTAAAGAAACACAAGACTTCCAGTTGATCCAGAACTTATAGGCATAAGAACACCCACGTGTTTTTTTCTGCTGTGTAAAAATTATGTGTGTAGCAGAATAAAACAACAAAGATAAATGAACAGCATACAATGTGTTTGGGAAGTGAAATGTTCTCATTATATTTAGAAATGCATTAATGTTTTTATAATGATGCTCTATAAAAAATTGCAGATAAAATGGCTATCATTTATTGAATTCCTATATTACCCTACCCACTTGCTCATGATGTATCTTATCTCATTCCTACTCCACCCTGTAGGAGAGGTACTGCTCCTATCCATCTCTTAATTGAATTTTATTTTTATTTTCAAATTAAAACATACACATACTTCAAAAAGATAAAGCAGCATACTTGTTTACCAAGAATGAAAGCAATCTTGTACCCCTTCACTCAAATTCCTTTTAATATTTTAGTAGTTTTTCTTATGAATAACTCATATTTCTAAATCACACCACAGTATCAGCTTCTTTAAATTTTTTTTACGTTGTTTGACTAACCGCTGTTGCAAATTCTATAGAGACGTAGAAAACGGATATACTTTCTGAAATACTGAAAAAGAGAGGGAACAGGAGCTATGAAACTCGGGGGTGGGGTGACTCACACACTCCACCTTGGCTAAGACTGTGACAAAACCACCCTGTGCACACGTGGATGGAGAGGTATGCGGACACTAAGACAAGGGGCAAATGCTTTGAAAGTTCTGGTTTGCAAAAGCAGGAGGAGCTAGGAATAGTAAATACTAATAGCATTGTCTCTATTAAGAAATTCAGCGGTGTGTGTGTGTGCGCGCACACATGTGTGTTTGTGCGAACGTGCACACAAGCCATGTGCATACTCGTGCACACACATACAGCAGCACATGCATGAACGTCTGAGGACAACTTCATGGAGTTGTCTCTTTCCACCACGTGAGTTTCAGGATGCAACCCAGGTCACTGGTTTGCTTTGGTGGCAAATGCTTTTTCCTGCTGAGCTGTCTCACTGGCACCCGAGAAATTTAGTTTTTCATTAAGACCTTTTCACAAAAAGAACCCAAGACCTGAGCGACTCTATTGGTGAATTGTGTCAAGTTTATGAGATGGAACACACCCACTTTTCCAGTTCTGTTTTGTTTTGTTTTTTCTTTATTTCACCCCTTTTGCTACGAAGCTTTATAAATGTCCAAATCCACCTCAGCAGTAGCTTCTAGAAAACTCAACCCAACATCTCCACCAAATATATGTGCGAATGTTTTCACAGTAGATTCAACTGTGAGGCACAAGAACCAGAATCAATGTAATCTGCTGTTAGTAGGGTGGTGAAGAAATCATCTTAAATCCATGTGATAGAACAGTATAATGCCACGTGAGAATAAGAGAGCTCTGCTGATATGTGGGACAGCTTAGGTGATCTCGAAAACCATGACACAGAGCCAAAGACGGGAAAAAATAAAATATCTCATTTAATGCCATTTATGGAATGTTGTACAATAAACAAAAAATAATCTGTAGCAATAGATCTCAGAAGACTATTGAGCCCAAAGGACCTGAACTCTCATGAGCCACTTTCTGAGATAATAAAATGGTCTACTCTTTGTTCTAGTGGCGTATCAATATGTAAAATTCACCAGTGTTCATGCATAATGTGTCTTTGTTTTTTATTGATTAAATTTATCCTTTGTCAGTTTCATAACTGCATAGAAGGTGTTCTGATGACTCTCACCCCTCCCCCCACACACTCTTATCTCCTTCCCACTCCTCTCAAATCTCTTTCTCTAGCATCCAATAGCAGCCAACAGTTCAGAGGGGTGGGGCCCTATGAGCCTCTGTCTCATCAACGAATAACTGTTGATAAGATCAGTCGTATGTATGCCCCATGCAGCTGCTGTGAGTTCATGACTGCAGTGGCTGTGTTGTGCCAGGAAGAGAGCGTTTCTTTCAGCCCCTCTTCCACTGTGTTTCCTGAGTCTTGGGGGTGAGGATGGTATAAATGCCTTGTTTATGGGTAAGTATTCAACAATTACTTATTCTCAGCACTTTGAGCAGCTATGAGTCTCTGCATTCATTGCCATTCACTGAAGTGAGAAGCTTCTCTGAACAAGCCAGAGAGTAGCAATTACCATGAATATTTTAGAAGTTGACTTTGGATGTGTGACATTTGGTTCAGATGAAATATGTTGTCTTGGTATGTAGTGCTGCCTGCGTTTTCACAATGGGGCTTGCATACTTTCATTGGCCTTGACATTTGGTATAAATCCCTGACCCACCTGTGACTTTAGGTGTTAGGATGAGGAAGTGCTGAAGATAGGACCTGTCATGCAGAGCACAAACTCCACTGAGGCTCTGGGGACCAGGTTCCACATGGGTCCTGAGGCACGTGTGGTTAAAGTTCTAGAGAAAGATGTGGTTTTCACCTGGGCAACGCTTTCTGTTCCAGACTTGAGACGCTGGTGAGTGAGCTCTGTATGAGTCCTGAGAGGCTGAGGGTTAAAGTGATTGGCAGAGGGTGATGTCACTTCAATCCCAAGCGAATAAGCTCTGTTTAGGTCTTGAAGCAACAGGGAATGACTTCTGTATGTTTTTAAGAAACTTGGAGTTCAGGTGCTAGAGAGAAGAATGTGGCCTCTAACCTGCGGAGTGAGCTCTGCTCAGGCCCAGAGTCAATGAAGACCTGATTCTACACATATCTTGAAGTCCTAGGTTTAGGCAAGAGAAAAGAGACAAGGCCTCTAACAGGAGATAGGACAGGATTTTAGTCACCAATATGAGCGACAAGGTTCCTGGAAGACCAAGCATCAAATGGAGCTGCAGTACCTGCTCATGTCCCCTTCTCTTCTAGCTCTTGGTCTTATTGAAGGAGCGAAGGCACTCACCTGGTCTCCGTATCCTCAGACCTCCATCCGACCTTCAGGCGTGCTTACTCTCATCAGAGCCAAGAGGGAGACACAAGGAGAAGTCCCACCTCCTTTTCCTGTGCCAGTCCTACTGGTCCCTTACCTCTGCCAGATCCTGGACCTCTAAATCACTGCATTGATTTCTCTACAAAATCCCTTCCTCATGTTGTTACCACCATGAGAGTTTTGGTTTAAGATTCTATGACTTATATTTTCCCCAGTTTCCTGGATAACCAATAGAGTATTACTCAGAAAATGAAAGAAATAGGGATTATTAATATTATATTGAACAGTACCTTCAAAATAATTCAAGACTTTCTTTGTAGAATAAAATACAGAGAATATAAGAAATTGATGTATTGAACCTATTAATCATTTAAAAATGCATTCTTTCCAAGTATGATAACAAGGAAGATTATTTGATTCCCCTCCCCTCTTTATTCATTCTATGAATATATATTGAGCACCTCTGAGGAAAATGTCTCCATTCTAAGAGTCATGACTAAAAATAAACAAAACATAGCTCTCATTGGGAAATAGCTATAAGACATACCGATCAAAATAAAATGCCACTTGTACAATAAGATGTTCAAAATAAAAAGTGTATACAATAGGAAGAAACACTACCTGTGGGTGAGCGGGAGGGGGCTTGCCATTGGTGACACAGCATTTAAATTAAACTTTGATGCTTACCCAACAGAAAACAGCAAGAAGTTATTCCAGGTACAGACTCATCATAAAAGCAGAGAAATCTGAGAATGTATCATGGTGTCCTGGAAATAAAAAAACAGTGGAAGCAATAGTTTGGGTAAATAAAGAATGCATAAGGAAAATTGTAAGAAATGAGGCTAGTAATAATCTATGCTGCAAAGAAATGAGATATCGAGCCATGAAAAGATACGGAAGAAATTTAAATGTGCATGCCTAAGTGAGGGAAAGAAATCTGATAAACCTATGTGGTTTATGATTATAATAATAGAACAATCCATAAATATCAAAACTAGAGAGAACAGAAAATGTTGAATGGTACCCATAGGCCGGGTGATTAGAGGGGTGGGACCGTGAAATCCATATATAGTTAAAGGTCTGAAACCCGTCTGCATGAGACACAATGGCACAAGCGTCTTATTGAACATTCTTCTAAACCCATGGATGGTACGCTACCAAGCATGAACCCTAGAGGAGACTGTGGCCTTCGAGTGAAGGTGATACAGCCAATAAGTTCATCATTTGTAACAAATGGACCACTCTGGTCAGGGACACAGTGGGTAGCATGCACAGGAGGGCGAAGGGATGGAAGGAAGCCCTCTGAAACATCCTTTGTGCTGCTATAACCCCTTAGCTGCCTTTAGCAATAAGTTCTCTTTAAAATGCTATACCCAATATCACAGAATGAAAAAGGTGGTAAAAAATGGACCAAGTTCAAGAAAAGGTCTGGAATTCAGATAGTCTTTGAGCGCTTCTCTTCTAGGTCACATTTCTACACTGCAAGAGACAACATAGAAGCTACACTGCAGTTTTGGTGATGCCGAAGACTGGGAGGATTATGAAGGTTCCTAACAGACCACTGCTTAACAGTGCTGGGCTCAGGTAGGCTGTCCCCTGGCTGTGTCCGTGATGATGTGTCAGAGACCTTGAAATTTGGGGCCATATCGCCATTTGATGTAATATTCTCATCAGTCCTGCAGCGCCTGCTGTGCCCCTAGCTAGGGCACTGTATTTAGCATCAGGCATCAGCCACCTCCAGCTTTGCCTCCTTAAGCAAATGCTTGCTCATGAAGAAGGGCTAGGGAACAAGAACGTGATACCACAAATGTCGGCATGACGATCATATCCCTCCACTCCCATTGGCTAACTCATGTCACAAGGCCAGATGCTACAGAATTCATGAGCGCAGACAGGGTAGAACTCCACTCTCTCAAGCCACCTAACATGAAGGCTGGGAAAAACACACCATAGGCAGGATATGATCTTGGAGAATGTCTTAATGTCTTCAGGAGGGAGAATCACTTAAATAATGGGCTAGGAGGGGAGCAAGATCGAGAAGACTAAATGTACTAAAATTAAGCATTTCTATCACTAAGAGACCCACTAGTAAGGGGAAAAATCCGCAAAGGGAAAACAAACTCCATGGAATAACTAATGAAGAACACGCTTCAAGAATCTATCAAGGTCTCCCACTCACCAATAAACTTCAACAGTACAGTAGAAAAATTAAGACTGGTTAAAGGGAAAGGTCAAAAGCCTGCCTGTGCATCCCTATTTCCAACAGTGCACAAAAAATTATTTTAAACACCACTAAAAATCAACTTCCACACAAAAAAACACTAAGTAAAACACGGGTCCATGTACCAGAGTATGAAGCATCTGTGAGCATAAGAAAAGAAGCATGCTGTGTCTAAAAATAGTATTTTATATAAAAAATATGCTGTTTAAAAATAATGCATGCTTCTTAGTCTTTTCATGCAATTATTTCCACAGTGACTTTGGAAGTTGTTGTGTGTTTCCAAGATCCTGGTGTTTGTTTTATGATTCCCTAACATGAGTACTTTGGTTTTTTTTTTTTCAGTAAAATAATTAAAAACCTACTTTGTAAATCTTGGTGTCTTATTAGGTTTCATTTTTCCAGGGGAACTCTGACTGTGGGGCATTAAATAATGTGCTGTGTTCTCAGGATGGTGAGATTGCGAGGTCACAGGTCAACACACCTGCTCGCTGCCTCCTGGGGTGCAATGTGTTTCCCTAGTGTGTGAGTGTCCTGCATCTGTTTTTCCTAACCACTTCTTGTGAGACACCCGTTACCTTGGATTTGGGTCCAACCTGAGGTTCTCATTGCACCCTAATCATCCCGTCTTCAAAAACAACCAACAGTCTCAGGTCCTGAGGGCTGGGATTTTGACATGAATTCAGAGGACACAGTTTAGCCTGTTCCTGGAATTTCCTGTCGATGAATGCTGCCATTCCTGGGCACTTCTCAGAGTAGACGTTGCTTGCCGTGACTCTGGGACAGCATGGTGGTTGCTCCTGGTGACACGATTATCACACACCTTCAATAAATCTTCTAATCCTACTAGCAATACACAGTTTCTTATTGTTCCCATTTTGCAGGTGGCATGACTGAGACACATGGGTTTTGATTGCCTTCTGCAATTAAATCTCACAGATGGGGACCACATGTCTGAGTCTGAATGAAAATAATCAGACTTCAGGGCCCATCCTGGTTCACTGTGCTTAATCCCCAAGAGGAACTTTGAAGGAGAAGTGTACTAACTCGAGTGTGTGTATGTGTGTGTGTGTGTGTTTGTATGTGTATAAGAGAGAGACACAGAGACAGAGGCATAGAGACACAGAGACACACAGAGAGATTCAGAGAGGTTAGAGGAAGAGTTAGACAAACATAGATGTTCCCTGATGCTTGGTGAGGTCCTGTGACTTGTTTACTGGGCTCTCCCCCTCAGCACATCTTCCTGGAACTTGGGTGACCCCATATCTTGCCCCATAAACTTCTCCAACAGGGATCTGTGTTGTTCTCTGTGAGCTTCATGCTGAGACAGGAACAGTCTGCACTAAACAAAATGTTGTACATAATTCCAGGCAATCAGAGTGTCTTGAGGCCTGATGCTTCATGTTATTATTGTAGTTCTAATAATAAAATGAGAATAACAGGAAGGCAAATAGAATATGTCCAGAAAGATGACTCCATGCAGCCTTGTTAACCTGAGAGACAGACGTTCACCATTTCTCACCGCCGGGCTCTGCTCACATGGTGCCTTATAAACCACACTTACTGGGCACCTGGGAGCACTTTGCAGATAATCACACATGCTTCCATATTAGATAGAATAATCTGCGTGTTCTCGGGATCCACAGGAGAGCAAGTCAATTAGCATACAGGAGACATTCATCTAGAACATGAGCACACATATTTTCTTGGCATAGATAGATAATATAAAAAATGTTCCTTTATTTCCTGATAACAAGTGGATCATTTACATAAAAATGTGTCTGTCATAATCTTTCCATAAAACAATCAATAGAAACATTGTCAATCTGGAGAGTTCATTGCAAGTTTCTATGTAGAAATTTTTCTATCTGTATATGTTTTTCAATAATTCTGAGTTCTGAACCCCACCTTTCCTTACTTTTCCCAGTCTCACATGAGCCCATAGAATTTAAGTGAGGAGCATGCACATTTGAGTGACAAGAGCCTGGTTTTTTATCAAGATACCGTTGCTCATTAACCATTATCCAGCCAAGAAATCACTGAGAACCCCAGTTTCCTCATGTTGAGAGGGAGGAGATAGATCCCCCACAATAAATGGGAGTAAATGGGAGAGCCCCCACAAAGCATTTGAGCAGCCACACCTCACAGCAAATGTTCAGCATTGACTTTGACATTGGGTGCTTGGCTTCTGTGAGATCTGAGCCCCTCTATTCCCCTGGTTTGAGACAAACAGGTTTCACTGGGTGTCTTAGGGTTTCTACTGCTGTGATAAAACACTAAAATGAACAAAAGAAACTCTAGGAGGAAGGAGTTTATTTGGCTTTCACTTCCACAGCACTGAAGTCAGGGCAGGAACTTAACAAGGCAGGAACCTGGAAGCAGGAACTGATACAGAGGCCTTGGAGAGCTGCTGTTACTGGTTTATTTCCCATGATTTCCTCAGCCTACTTTCTTCCCAGGGATCAAACTGCCCACAATGGACTGGGCCCTCTGCTACCAATTACTAATTAAGAAAATGCCTTACAGCCAAATCTTATGGAGGCATTTTCTCAACTGAGGTTTCCTTCTTTTAGATAACTCTAGTTTGTGTGTCGAGTTGACTTAAGACCAGCCAACACACTAGGTCACTGTACCTCAGCCTTCATTTTCTAGAGTGCTTGTCACAGCCTTACACTTAATGCCAGTTCTTTCCTGGAGGTACTTTTATTAGAGCACAGTTTGGGGGATTTTGTTTCATTTCTTTGGGCACTAATTAAATGTTTCCCAGATAACTAGACATTGTTCCTACCCTCTGTTTTTAGCAGGTGGTCTGTGAATCTCTCTCAGTGACCTTGGATGGCAGATTGAAGACATATTAAAACTGTTTGGAATCTAGCTAGTTATGCCAAATGAGACTGTTCAACTGAACTCTGTCAATTTATGTGCTACGGATACTGGAAATTCTATAGAAAGAAGCAGATGTCGGGTAGGATTTTCCTATACTTATCCTGAACCCCTGTGACTTAATTATAACAAGGTCATAATAAGATGTAAGAAATGAGGTCACTGGGATTATATTCTTCCTGAAATAAAATATTTTTTCTACTTAAGGTTAAATAAATAACTCGATGAATAAATGAGTGAATGAATGAATGAATAATTGAATGCACTTTAGCTTAGATTTTATTTGACAAATCACAGCAACAGAATAAGTCTTTTCTGGGTGCCATGTCTGTGGATCGGTGTGAAGTCAGATGCAGGTGTCCATGGCTTCACTTGGTTCTGACGACACAACTTGGAATCACGGCAACACCAGATCAGCTGTCGAGACAGGTAAGCAGAGCTTCTGGTGGAAGCTCAGCCTCTGGTATAACAAATTATCCAACATCCAGACATGTGAGAAGCACTGGGTCACCCAGGTAAGTCAAAACCCTCCTCAGCCATCCTTTAGCTGAAGGATCTCACAAATCATCAACAGATACTTACCATCCAAAGTGCTAAATACAGTAACAGATGCGTGGGGAGAAGAGGACAACTGAGCCAGTCGGGACGCGCCCAGGAATCAGCACAGGCACCACAGCATGGAATCCGGCAGGCTCTCAGAAGGAAAGCAAGGGGTGGAGAAACGTGTGGGCAAAGAACGCTGGAGACTCAAGGAGCTGATCCATCCTCAGGTCTCTCAGGTGATCCCGTTTAGACATGAGCTCTCTATCCTTGGATCACTTACCAGTCAGGTGCCCACAGCTGTTGAAATAAAATAGAGCAACAAATGAAAAGCACATTCAAATCACATGTCTGACCTTACTTGTGGGCGAGCACTCATTTCTCTTGGAAAACTGACTTTTAAAATATTTGCTGTATTAGATAATTGTTTTCTTTTTTAGTAATTTTGGCTAGAAGAAGCATTTTTTTTTTCTTTCTCTTATACATTTCTCAACAAAGACTATCTTAGATTGGGTTCTTGCAAAAGTAATTATAATTTCTAAATTAAATTAAATACTTAATTTAAAATATTAAATTGAACTGTAGCTACAATACGAAATTAAATTAAAACATTAGGCTCCTTGTGCAGTTCTAAGCAAGTGAATGCACAAAATCTACTTTTGAAAAACTAGGAGAACAAAATTACCAATATTTGTGATTATGGGTGCTAATTTAATAAAAACCCAATTTCCTGTACTATGAAGCCACATGATCATTCTGCGTTTGGAAGAGTCAAGGAAAAAACTCACAAAAATCAAGAAACATTTTGAGAACCACTCTCTGCTAGTGATCCACACACTTGGCTAGGACCCAAGTAGGCCACAGGTGACCGGGTCCCCTCCTCCATCCTCATCTCGTCAGACTGCTCTCAGACTGGCTGTACCCCTGAACACTTCCTGCCAGGCATGGACCCCCACCACCTCGGAAGCTAGTCTCCTGGCGGGGACCCAGCCCTCCCTTGTTCCCTCCTGGTCACCCTTTTTCAACTTTTCCTTGTAGCGGTTTTCATTCCTTTGTGACTCCCCACTGATGCACAGACCCACTTTCTACCAGGGACCTAAAACCCCTTGGCTGGGCCTCACTTACACCACAGCTACTGGGCTATGTCCCACACTGGGGCAACTGCAGCCAAAGAGTGGAAGGTTAGACCACGTATCTACAGCAAGCAACACCTCAAATGTCATAAATGTGGATCCCTAGATCCCAGCACAAAAGCACAGACATGGACAGCCAAGGCCATGTAATTTATTGTTAGATCTTGAGGAAATCAATGTAGGTGAAGCTCAAACAGGTGATAGCAATTCAAAACAATTCAATAAGGCATTTATTCATTTCCTCTTTAAGGTCCTTGAACATATTTATAATTGATGTTTTGAAGACCATAAAAGCGCAAACAACTGAAAGAAACAATAAAAATAAAAAAGGATTTAAGACTTGAAATTGGGATTTAGCAAAGAAACAGAATTGCTAAAGAAAAACCAAACTGGAAATGAAAAGCCCAGGAAATCAAGCAAAACGCTCAGAGGTCATCCCAGCCAACAGAGGAAAAGAGGTAGGAGACAGACCCTTAGGTCTTCTAGGCAAGGTAGAAGAAATAGATAGTCAGTCAAAGAAACTTCTAAGCCTAAATAAATCCAGGATACAAAACATCCAGAAAATCTGGTACATTATAAAAAGACCAGAAATATAAACAGTAGGTTTGAAGCAAAGAGAAGAAAATCAAGTCAAAGGCATAGAAAATATCTTCAACAAAATAATAGAAGAAAATTTCCCTCACCTAAAGAATGAGATACCTACCAATGTGTAAGATACACACAGAGAAGAAAGTCCTTGAGACACGTAATAATCAAAACACTAAATGAACAGAACAAAGAAAGGATATTAAAAGCTGCAGGGGGAAAGATCAAGTTATATATAAAGATAGGCCCATTAGAATAACGCCTGGCTTTTCAATGGAGACTGAAAGTCAGAAAGTAAGCAACCACTTTTTGATTGGATTTAAGGCCCTCTCTATGCAATGGAACCCACACCTGTCACTGCTAAGCGACCAAAACCTGAGACTAGATATAGGTCATGGGCCCTGGGGACATCCTACTACTATTATTCTGCGAAAGAAACATAGCAATTAAATGGCTCCTAATGACATATCAGGATGCCCTGGATCAGTGCATCTCTTATCAGAGAACCCCCTTGCAGTAGATGGAAACCAATACAGAGACCCACAAATGGACAGTGTGCTGAGAATGAGAGACTTTAGAGCACTCACGCCTAAACAGGATGTCTTAATTAAACCCCTCCCTCAAGGCTCAGGGATCTGTAGTTGAATGCTGCTGTGTGCGCTCACCAAACAGGTCAAGAAGGCATAATCACAGATGCAAACTCTGCCAGACCTCAGCAGAGGGAACCGCCATCCTGGCCGGCGCCAGACTCCGTAGTGGAACCCTGCACATCTCGCTCAGGTGTTTTACTGATTCAGAACTCCTCAGGTGTCTACTGATACCATGTGCAGATCAAGAGCAATCAAACATCTCCCACGGAAATCCAACGCCTGCAGACAATACAAAACGCCAAGACCTACAATGGCCCCTCACCCAACAGTGCATAAAGCAATTATTTTATACATAACTAAAAATAAACTTCCACAATAAGGATCTGCACAGAAGAGGAGGCAGAAAGATTTTAAGAACCAGAAGTGGAGGATGACTGCAAGGAAAAAGTATTTTCCAAACACAACAGGGCTTGTAAACGCAAACTCACAGAGACACATGTGAAAGCACAAGACATGTGTAGGTTCAAACCAGACACAACCCCAGGACTCAGACAGGAAGTGGACACAGAATCCCATGACCTATCAGGAAGCTACTTGTACTTAATACCTGCTGGGAAAGGAAAAATCGGTTTTCTCCAATGGAGTGTCAGCTGGGCGGCTGCTTTGCTCTTGCTCCTGTATCCCGTCTACTCAGGGAACAGACTCCACATTGTCCCAGGACACTGTCTGCCCATTTCTTGGCCTGAAGCTTCTAGAAGCTTCCTGGCATTGGATTTTATTCAAAGGATTTGTAATCAAGATACTGAGGAGACACATAGGGGCCTCTGCTCCCTGGAGCAATGTCATGACAAAATCCAAAAATCAAACCGAGCCAAATAAAAGCAAAACAAACAAACAAAAAAGAAAAAAAGGGGAGAAATTAAAATACTAAACTGGTTCTTCTCCCTCATCTTACACTGTGACGTAGGTCCCCAAAAGGACGAAGAGTTTTGGAAGTTGAAGACAGGTCTCTGGATGCAGGATGCAGCTTGTGTGCTCCAAGCCTTCCTCTTTCTCCTTCTCTTTCCAGCCATCATCCTCCTCAGTAGAAAGTAAAAAGTATGAAAAGGACAAACTGCATTCTGGGGTTCTCACTGAGAGCCGGATGATAAGAGATCCATTGACTGCTCGGGGAATCAGAGAAAGCTCTCCACATAAAACTCCCCACACTCAGCAGTAACGCAGCCGCTCAATTTCTCAGTAGGATCTTTGCTATATTTGCTCAGACTCATGTTCTCTTAGCATTTAAGGGTTGGGAGATAAGGCCCAAGCCAGGGTGTGGTCTCCCCAGGCTCTCTGAAAGAAGGATCTATCACTCCCTCCCACATTGATCAAATGTCACCACAATTATCCTGCTTCTGGAAATAGCTCTGGCATTTTTTGAACGTGCACACTTCCTAGGCTGCTGTCAAATGTGTGTCCACTTTTCTCTTCTCAGCTCCTGCCAGCTGAGGCCTTCGGTTAATTTGCTCCAGGGCTGTGCTAAGGGCCTGCAGCTCCTTGTTTGAGTTTCAAAAGGACTGAACCGGAGTCAGTTGTTGGATGTTCCTCTGCACAAACTGGATGCTCAAACGGTCCTGCCCATTGTCCGAAGAAGTGAATGGTTAAACACCTTCCAAATGCAGCCCATACATTTCGTTGAATGATCGCCTTCCCGTTAGGTGATTAAGGGGGAGGGTGGTCAGGACGCATAGGTTCTCTCCACTTTTCTCTCCATCCTCCTGGTCATATTTCCTCAGTCATCTTTCCATCAGCAACCATTTCTCTGAGTAGGAGAAGAGACTCATGCTTGAATTCTTACAGCGCACCGGGGAGTGGATGAAGCCGAGGCTTGGGTATCTGGGATGAGAAACCTGTGTCCACACTGAGCGTAACGATGGGAGGACCTTCATGGTTACCAGGTCTCTGCTGCTTAAAACAAAATTGGAGATCCCCAAGGCGCCGGTGAGAATTTACTGCAGAGGCTGGGACACATGAGACAGGAGAGAAAGCACAAGGGGCTGTTGTCTGTAAGGATTAGACCGAAGTCGGTCTTTTCTGCTTCTGTGAATGAAGCACCTTGAGAACCCGCAGCCAGTGCACCCGCTTTGGCAGTTCCGGCACACGCCTGCCTGGTCCCAGCTGCTGGCACTTGCGTCCTTTGGCCTGGGTGCGCGTCTCTCCCTATGACAGATTGTTTTGTTGCCCTTGGAGTGAGTCAATGGAAGAAGCAAGGCCATGACATCTGCCTCCATCCTTTTCACAGATGGGTAAGACAGGGCTCTTCCTCTAGCAACTCAGCCCTGGTTTGCAGTGCTTGGGTGCTTATGCTTCATAGGCTCCCACAATTCACCCGGCAGATGTGGGCGCCTATCGTGCTCCTTTCGCCTTCTGCACCCCTTATGCTATCCCCAAGAAGATGAAGGCCCTGCAGCCGAGGAAGGCCACTGGCGTCATCTGTGAGATGCTGGAGAGAAAATGGTTCCTACTTGATTTTTTCTCGTCTCTGAAACTATTCAGCTTTGGGCTAGGCGTCTCCATGATGGTTTTGCATCCACTGAAAACATCATAGATGACGTTTAAGGCGTCTCCCAATGCATGTGGAAATGATTCCCTTCAACACTGCGGCATGCAAGATGCCCCAGATTCCTTTGTCATTGTTAAATTAGTAATCTGCGAACATGTTGATTTCCTATTGAAACTGTCTTAATCCCTGCCTGGCCCAAGATTTGCATTCCAAGCATGTCTGTTCCAGGGGATGGTAAGTGGTAGGTGAGGGTTATGGATAACGTAAGTCAGAGACCACAAGAAAGAAGTAAAGGCTGGCAGAGGGCAAGAATCATCAGTGCAGATGCCCTGCCTAACCTGGAATGGAGCATCAAGCACCCAAGGAAGAGGCCCCAGCCAAGAAAAGAGAGATGGGGCAGTGCTGGGGGCCCAGACAAGGGCAGTGCGAACAGCTTACCTTCCAGAGGAACCAGGCCTTATGATTGTACCATTACCATCAATTTCTGAGTGCAGATTATGTTCTGGGCAGCAGAGCACAACAAGCAGACAGGAGAGTCAAGACAAAAGACGCCTCACTAGAATCCAGTGTGTGTGTGTATGTGTGTGGGGGTCGGGGGGGGCATTATTACCCTAGTCCTCTGCCAGGCACACAACACTCCTGCATTTGAATATCATGAATTGTGCACAGCTTCCTCTTCTCTCCTTTCAGTCGTGACTGCCCTACTGGTGACTGAACTCATCTCTCCATGCAGGCGGCACTGCTCTCTGAGCAGCCTTTTGCATTGTTGGCTGACCTGGAGCAGAAAATAGGTTGCTTAATAAATAGTCCCAGCATCGGCACAATAGGGCTTCTTTCTAGGTCAGCTGTACCTGGCGCGGAGAGAACAATGGCCTTGGAGTTAAAAGAGAATGTGACGCCCTGTTAGGAGTTGCATCCCTTAGAAGGCTAATTAACTAGAGACCTGGGAGCTGTACTCCCAGAGCATGCTCTGAAGATGAGAGCACAGCGCTGGTGAATGCAAGCCCCGAGGGAGGCTATGGATACCCTGTACAGAGCCGGTCACGTAGGCAGTCCTGTGGAGGACAACTGTTCTAGCATTTCTTCAGTACTGCATTGTCCTTTCTCACCGCTGTGGACCTTTGTGGCAGGGCTGTTTAATCCAGTAGGACAGTCAATCAGGTCCTTTTGAACATTCCCGGTACCACACTCTCCCTTTTATGCAAGTGGGTCACCTTCTCCCAGGCCCAGGTAGGCAGCAGGCACCGCCTGGTCACCGTCTCGGTGCTCTTTCATGGGCATCAGCAACTCTTTCTCCGCTCTGCCTGGACGTTCCACAGGGCCCTTTCCGGCACGATCGCCCTATGCTTGTTCCGTTTCCACAGCCTTGCGTCACCGAATACCGCATCGCTGAGCAAGAGAGCTCAGGAGTCATCAGACTTGACTTTGAATCCCGGGGCTGAACTCTTTCGCCTTCTTTTCTTGAGCAAGTCACTTAATCTTTTGAAACACCTGACCGGGGACTAAAATGAGTTGACTAATGTATGATGGAACAGCGATGTGATCTGGTTCCACTACAGATGCTACGTTCAACTGACCATTATATCGTTTTAAATGCATGAAATATATTATGAGAAACAAAACATTTGATTGTAAGCGATGTATAGTTGAAATAAATATGCACCTATGAATAGAAGCTATGAAGTACAACTATTATAAATAGTGTATTATTGCTTATAACTAATGAGCATTTTTCATTAATAACTATTTCCATTTTAACTTTAAGCTGGCATGTTTACACATGCAAGTAATTGTATATCAATACCCAATATTGTAAGATATATAAAATTGTTTCCATTTTCCAAACAAGGAAACTGGGGTTCAGAAAGACTAAATTTTCCAAGATGACACTGTTAGTCATAGTTAAAAGACTAGACCCCAAATCCACAGTCTTCTGCCTGGGTAACCTCCTGCTTGCCCCCTCCTTCTCCCCCTCTCCCCCACCCCCAATCCCTGCTTGCCTCTCTCTTCCTCCTAGTCCTGTCCCTGCCCTCACTCTAGCTCTCCTCGCTTCGTCTCTTTTCCTTCTCCTCTTCCTCTCTCCTCCCTCCCTCGTCCTCTCTTCCTGCTCCCCCTTCTCTCTCTGCCCCCATTCCTCCTCTCCTGTTTCCCTTCTCCACTCCCTTTCCTTCTCCCTTCAGTCTTCTCCTCCTCCTCCTCGTCCTCCCGCTCTCTTGGGTCCATCTTCTTCCCCTACCTCTTATTATTATTCTCCCTTACCATTGTATAACAGTCTCTATAAGTTTTCTCCTTTCTCCTTCCTCGGTGAGTCTCCTGCTTGGAGACAGCTGCCCTTGAACCTGATACTAATAGACCAGATTTCAGAGAACAGAGGATTTTTTTCATTGCATTACATCAGGAAATAATTAGAATTGAAATGAGAAGTTGGCTATGCAGCACATCTGAGTGCTAAGCGGTGGCTGAGAATCCTGGTCACTGGTCAGAAACCCCATAAGATCACCTGGTGGATAAGGAAGCCCCAGAAGCCAAAACAAGACATGCAGTCTCTTCAGCGCCCTGTGTCTGGGGTTTTCAACCGTAGGGTTTTCATTGTTCAATTCCTGTGCTACATCCTTTGTTGTGGGATCAGCTAAGTTGAGCATGATAAATAGTGAGAGAATTACCTAGGATCAAAAATGAGGAATTATAGAGTTTGCTTCCCTCGAAAGACTGGAGAATCAAGGAGTGGAAGGGTTTGAAGGGTTCCAGCTTTGACTTCATTCCTGCCTGCACTTGACTAAACTCTTAAAGCAAGCCAGTTGTTACTCCTGAGGGAAGATGCCTTAGTGGGAGAATGAGGCGGTGTAGAGGCAGTCGCCTCAAAGAAACCGCAAGCACAAAATGATGGTATTTGAAATGGGGCCATCATGATGGTCATTAGGAGTTGAGGTCACAGGGTGGGACCCTTATGATGGGGTTAATGTCCTTGGAAAGAACACCATGTCCTCCCTCCTCCCCCTTCTTCTCCCTGGTTCTCCTTCCTCTCCCACCCATCTCCTCTCTTCATCCCCCTATTCCACTTGTTCCTCTCACCCATTTTCTTTTCTCTCTGTCTGTTCATTGGTTGAACACAATAAGACACAGGACAGAGAAAATATCTTCTCACCAAGACATCTCCACATTGGCACTTTGATCCTAGGCGTCTAGCCCCCAGAGCTTCAAGACGATAATCTGTTTTACCACAAAGCAGACAGATATATAAAGGGAATAGTTTTTCTGTTAGTTTGGGATTGTTAAGATGATTAGTTAAAGCAAATCTGAAAACTATGCAGTAACAAATAACATTTAGTTCTCATTGAGAGTTACGGTGTCAAGGTCAGCTGGCAGTGGAATGCTTTGACACGTGGCCATCACTGGTCCTGACAAACCAGTTTTTCTGGAAAGGTGGTAACGAACTTATTTCTGGAACCTCACAGGAGGCTCCTGCAAACTTGAGTTTGTGTGCACCAAATATTTATTTCCATGTATTTATTTCCCTGTTTCAAAAAGAATGAATAACTCAGACCCAGAACTTGCCCTCAGATAACCTGGATTCACACAAATATAGAAAGTTGATGAGACTAAATCAACAGAGATGTTAAACAAAATAAAACCATGTGTTCTTTTATTACACTGTTTAGTTCTGTCAGTGAGGCCAAGAATGAAAAACATAACATGGAGTAGCAAAGATTTCTTTCTTAAAAAACACCAATTACTGATATCTATCATAATTTAGCAAGTTGCTTGGAAATCCTTTCTTTATTAATAATATCCAAGTGAAACTCAGGCTATGGCAAACTAATTTCATTCAGCACTTTACTAGAAATTGTTACAAGAAAATTCTTTTATACCTGTAAATTGCAAACAAGCTAACAGAGCACCAAGGAAGTGTATATCCTGCTGACCGTCCCAGAGTTGCCTGGCGCTGGCTGAGGAAGGCCTAGGAAGGCTCAGAGATGCACTAGAGCAAATGTAATCCGCATCCCAAAAGAACATCCGTTTGGTAGACACTGATGAAACTTGAAGCATGTGTCAGGCGTTGCGCTGGTTGGCAGAGTACCTAACACCCACACTGGAATTTTATAGCTTTCTAAGCTCTAGTTTACAAAATCCTGTACTATTCTCTCTAATTCATTGCTCATGTGTTTATCAAGGAAAGTAAGACTTATTTTTCTCACTTCATAAACAAGAGAAACACAGGGAAAAGGTGATCAATGTTATGTTCCTGAAGAACATCTGACAGAATACGAAGCAAGGATCTAGATCCAGGCAGGACCTACAGAGCATGTACTGGGCTGTTCTCAGTATCCTATACCAGTCAGTGTATCCAAATCAGTAAGACCCAGGGTCAGTAAGAGACTCTGCCTCAAACTATGAGTGATTGAGAGAGACACTCAGTGTTTACCTCTGGTCATGAACACACAGATGCACACATAAGTAGACATGGCATACACGCACGCACATACACACACACGCACGCACTACCACCTAAAAGTGACTCTCACGATGTTCAAAGTTGGTCTAGAAATTATGAGAGGAAACCATGTTTGAACTCTCTCATGCTGCCCAGCATTGCTGAGTACCAAGGTAAGCATGGATATTCCAAATGGGACTTTTCTCTCTCTTTACTTTTGAGAAAAGAGACTCTAAAAATGTTTCTGAGACCCTCCTCACTCTAACTTTTAGGTATTCTACAAGAACTCCAAGTCAGATAACAATAAGGTATATGTAGGGGACCCTGCAGACTCCATGTCTGCCTCTTCAGTCTCTGTGAGCCCCTAAGCATCCTGGTCAGTTGATTCTGTGGGGCTCGATCTCCTGGTGTCCTCGTGGTACCCCTTTCCTCCTGCTGGCCTTGCTGAAAGGACTCAAGCCCAGCCTTGTCTTCTCTGGAAATGCTGTGTTCAAGTGATAACCCTGGAAGACCTGCTCTGTTCTGGGGGGGAGTGGATGGGGGGCGGCTGTTGTAGGAGAGGGGAGATGGGGACCTGAGAGGAGCGGAGGGAGGGGATGTATTATATATATGAGAGAGAAAAATAAATTTAATTAAAACAATAAAATAAGTGTTTCTGAGATGAGTTTGAATAGGGACAAGTGTCATCTCTTCATCCAATTGAGACACAACTCTCATTTTCCCCTAAGGCAGGTTGTTAGCTTCTTGAACATGGTTACTAGAGTTTGCTTCCTTAACACCTCACAAAAGGGCTATCAGTCCTGAGGATAGAACAGCCACATAGCGACAACACGGGAAGCGTGGCAGAGTGCAAAGCAGTACCCCTTGGCACGTGCAACATCCAGTGAGCGCTGGTCACCTTTGACCCTAAGGGAGGTAAGGAGGGTCTAGAAAGCCGCATGATCCGTCTCCACGATGCAAATATCATTTGTTTAAACGGAGAGGGAAATGAGGTCTTCGGGTTTAGTGCAATGTACATTTTTTTAACACAACAGTTTTCGTTTTCTCCAGAGAGAATTCATTTAGTTGATGGTAAAGCCGGAAGCGAGAGCCATCTATTCCTCCACAGCTGACTGAGATCTCTGCCATTACCCCTGAATTTATTAATCATCTCTGATCTGTTCACACTCATTCTCTCTCTCTTTTTTACACAAAGGCTCTTAGGAACGTGGAAAATGCTGTCAGCTCTTGTGAAGCTGACTTGCCCATTTCTGAGTGTGCGTTTGCCTTTAAGCGAAGTAGTGCAACATGCTCCGGTGAGCATGGATAAGAGGCCTGGTCTTTCAATCTGAACATTTAAAATACAAGCACACTTCTCCTTAATGCAGTGTCTTGTCAGAGAGTCTGGACAAAGACCAGCCCTGAAGTTACCGGTTGTAAACCCCATCCGCTACCCATACTTTAAGAAACGCACATTGTATATAAAGGAATGACCATGACACACCACAAGACAATGATATTCACAGCTGAGGTTTTGCGGGCCTTTCAGACAGCATCGGAATGGAGCTCTGACTGAACAGCACCTTTGGCTATAGGAACTATGCCTCTCTGTTTTATAGTCCGAGGAACTTCCAGAGAAGAGGGACCGCAATGAAGGAAACGATGCTTTCAGAATGCCTCCTATGTGATGGGTGATCTGAGTCTTGCAAGTATTCAATCATCCATTTTCCACAACAGCCCTGTAAAGTCTGTTTTATATTTTCTGTTTTGCAATGAAAACTAGCCAGGGTCAGATCAATGACAGAATTAGCTGAAGTCCTGCAACTGGTGACAATGAGGCAATGGTGGGCAGGCTGGAGACAGCAGTGCCCCGCCCCTAGGGAGCTCGACAGCAAATCACATTCGGGGAGACAGCACCGCCCCACCCCTCGGGCGCTCGACAACAAATCACATTGGGTATTTCATTGCAAGTTGCTGTCTCCTGTGATCTTGAGAGATAGGCTGCAGGACTCCCATATTAAGAATCTGCAGAGAAGCCGAGAAAGGTCCAAGATCACGTGGCTAGTAAAGAGCTGAGCTGGTCCTGATCTGGTCCTCAACCCCAAGTGTTCTCACAGCACATCTTAGACTTGGCTGCAGTAAAGTTCCTAATAAAGAAGACAAAACTACAGCCATTGTTTGAAATTGCCAAATAGTCATTCACCTTACAAAACTTCAGAGTATCGTGACCTGGAAACGCATGCAATTCACTAGATTACCTGGGCTATGTGCGTTTCTGCTTTTAAACTTTATAGCCATTCTCTAAACTGTTCAGTTGAAACGCCAGTGGAAAGGGGTTTGTTGATCTTCAAATGCCATCTCTGGGGGTAGAATGAGTCTGATTCTGGGCTAACTCAGAGGTAAATGTGCTGGCTATCAATGACATTCCTTCATCCACGGACCGGAGACTTTTGTAGTCTCAGAGGATCCCAGGCACAACTACATCAGCCCTCCTTGTGAATCAGTCACGTCTGTGTCTGCAAGTCCTTGGTTGTCAGCATCCAGGACCATTATTTATTGTTATTATTATTATTGCTGCTGTGGTTGTCGCTGTAGTCGTCATCATCATCATCATCATCAGGGGGTTAAAATGTCCTTTGTTTTCTTTGGTTCTTAGACCCCTGGATTGACAAAACCTTTCTTGACTTTTCAGAGAGCTGTTCTTCCTAAAACACACCTTGGAGCACTCCTTTGGCTGTCAAACTTTTGCTACTGAATTTTAAATAGGAAACAGCTAGGAAGCTGTGCTTGCCACTTGAAATAATTGCCCTAAGAACAATCAAGGCAGCTGAGATGGCTCCGTTGGCTTCTGCCCGTTTGTTGCCGGGACTGATGACCTGGGTTTGGTTTAGTTTAGACCAGCCTTGTAGGAGAGAGCTGAGAACCGATTTCTGCAAGTTGTCCGCTGACCTCTACAGTGCGCTGCGGAAGGCGTGCCTTCACACATGCACACACATACACACGACAAACCAACAAGTAAATAAATAAATGTGAACGATTTTAATAACAACTGCAATCAGAACCACCTGCTTTTTAAAAACTTGAATTTAGGAAAAGGAAAGATGGAAATACTAAACCTTGGAATTTACTCTTCCTCCTGTGATGTGTTTTTATACACACCTTGTTCTGAATAAGCATTGCGATCCTTAGGTTCTCCTTCTCAGCACTTTAGGGACTGCTGCCGTTATTGTGAGATTAAGGAGGATTGCTCATTCCATCATTCACTCTATCATCTATTCAGCCAATATTTCTGAAAGTTTACTAGACACTGGGAATTATGTCAGTTATTGTACATGACAGAGACCCCAACGCCTACTCCCAGAAACTGTGCAACCTACCAGGAGACAGCTAAGTGTGAACTTCGAAGCAGTGCGATGACAGATAATGTGACACTTGCTCACAGCCTAGGAGCGCCAGAAGTGGAGAAGGCCGGTCCAACGCTGACTGGCTGTTGAGTGGTGGAAAGCTCCGAGAAGAGGTAAGGTTCTCCCCTGAGGGAAGAGAAGACTTGCGAAGAATATGATGGATGAGGGAAAATGTCATCCTCTAGGAAGGGCAAAAGCCCTAAGTCCTGATTCTTCAGAAACAATCCTAAACAATGTTGAATCCCAACGAGAGCATACTATTGAAAAGCTCTTTGATTCCACATAAAACAACAACAGAAAGCCAACGTGACCTCAGAGCTTGCCTTTGTTTGTGCGTCACCAAAGCCATTATTTTTAGTGTTGAAGTCGGAGTCTTCACAGCTTCCCAGACGCAGGGGACACACTTTGAAGTACACAAAAGCTGAGATCCTCTAGGGACAGGACATTCTGAACATGAAGAAATTAATTTACACCACCACAAAATAAGACCAGCCTGCTGCTAATCAGAGATCCACTTCCCGTTCTCTCCAGGGCATTTCACAGGAGGATCTCCCACTACCAGGAGGGAAGAAAGTGAAAGATAATAGAACAATCTCCACTGTGCTACTTTGGGGTGAAAACGAACCGCACAGTTGTGCTCAGATGGGACACTTAGCACGCTGTCATCAATGTGTCTCCACGGCAGGAAGACGATAGTATCGTATGGAGCCAGAAAGATAACTCTGCAAATTAACCTAAGTGGATGTCTCCAGGAAGCCCTTAGTATGTGGGTGGTGCAATGTCAATTACTGAGTTTTCAACCCACACCCAACTTAGAATGAGTGTGTAAAGAATGCACAGTGGGTATTCTGGTTTTGCACTATGCTCTTCAGAGAGGAGCAGCCTTGAGCAAGCCTTCTTCTTGGCCACACACATCCAGTAGCATTAATAACTTCACAGACCACCACATTCTTGGTAACCAAAGAAGGACAATAGATATGGACTTATTTTTAGAAAGTTAAAGTTAGAAAACACTACATGAGTTTATTTTGAGTTAAAGCTCCTGACTGGATCTTCAAGGGTGGTAGGACTGTAAGATAGGGCACACCCTCAAACCATACACACACAAATAGCACTAAATGGACTAAGAAGGCTGTGGTTATATATGTAGGCCCACACAATAGATGCTACAATAGCAACTGTAGTAAAAGAGGCTGTGATTGTGAAAGGGACTAAGGGAGGGAACATGGAAAGGATTAGGGGGAAAAGGGAAGGGTGACAAATATATATATATATATATATATATATATATATATATATATATACAGAAAAAGGAAAAAAAAATCAGTCAAAACAAAAAGAACATCCATAGACCCAGGGTCCCTTGCAAATGCTGGTGAGTTCTGGCGTGCACCCTCTTTCCCACTCTCTATCTTCTTCATTTTTGTCTAGGGTCTTGATCTTGATGGGGAAGAGTTCCTTATCCTGGTCCTTCTTCTTTTTAAAAGCTGTTAATGTCACTAACTGTCCCAGTACAGCTTAGGTAAAGAGCAAACTAACCCAGGTTAGAGTCCAAGGGCTTGAGACGCAGCTCAGCGACAGAGTGCTGACTCAACATGCACAAAGCTCTGAGTTCTATCCCAAGCATATTCAAAAGGAAAGCGTAAAATCATCTAGCTCTTCCCCTTCGGGGAATATTGTTGTTACTTGTGGCCCTCTGTTGACAAGCGCTCCATGATGAAAGGTCGAGACTCCACCTAGGTCAACCCTTGGCACCGAGCAAATGGACAGGGATAACGGTGCCTTCTCTTCCTTCCCTTCACTGGCTTCACCCATGGCTTTCACATTGAGGACACAGGTGAGAGGCTGGAAGTCCTGCTCCTTACCACCCAAATTCCCATTAAACCCCCCTCCCTCTGTCCTCTGCTCACCCTAGGAATCTGCTGAAATGGATTAACATGTTGGTGTTCCAAAGTCTCCATCCATAAACCATTACTATCATTCACCCCTCTGGGAGATGTCCGTGACACTGACCTACATTGTGTGGTACTTGGGATGTCAAACACACTGAAATGGATTTCTGTTCCAGAGGCCGTAGAGGGGGTGGGAAGGTTCGAGATATGTTTCCTTTTGTTTGTTTTCTTGGTCCTTCTGCTTCTGATGGCCGACTGCTATGTGGAGCTGACATTTTCTTTGTGGGAAATGGGATGGAGGCAATATTAGATTCCAGAGGGAAAGGAGGCGTAATTAGCTAGCTGCCAATGCCTGTTCTTACTCTTTGGGTACCATTTATGATGGAAAGTCCCATGAGGAAGGAGAGATGATTCTATATTCTTCAGGACTTTAAAAAGTCTTTTAGTAATACATTCAACACCTAACCCTACACTTTAAACTCCTCACCTGCTACTGGTGGTATATAAAGTTCAGCCCAACCTTTCAGCTTAGAGCCCTGACTGTCTCCTGGACAGAAATCCAAGAAGAGGGTGGGAGGAACATGTAAGTAGACTCCTGAGAGCCCTCCCTGGGACAGCATCTGTGCCGTGTATCCAATGAGCCACCTGATGAGGTTAAGAGTGATGTCTTGTGTGACGGGAGGTCCTTAAGTCAAAGACAGTTATCTTCAGATGGGATTATGGGAGCACCTGACTCTTGGTCTGTTAGAGGGGAGGGTGAAATGCAGGCATTTTTTTTTCTCAGTAGATCATCCCCTGAGCAGCTCTGACATCAGTCAGCCCAGCTATGTGCCACAAAAGGGAGGGTTGTCACAAGATGCTTGCTGAAACTGAGAAGCATTTTTTAAACACACAAAAGGCGGACACCCCCCACGCAACACACACACACACACACACACCAACCAGGATTTCCCATGGAAGGACCACCTGATGTCATGAAGTGACTCTTAAAAGTCAGCATTCTGAAACAGCTAAAGTCTTCCTTATCAGGTCAAGTCCTATTCTTACCCAAGAAGAACCTACTCTGAATACCTACCATGTCCATGAAGTATACACACATGGAAACTGTAGGTTATTTTAGTAGCTTCAGAGTTTTCAAATGTAGTACTGTATCAAAAACTGTAGGGAAGTTTGGATCAAATAATTTGGGGCATTTCAAGAGCTTAAATTTTTATTTCGATTTAGGCATTTCAGAGAACAGAAGAAGTCTCAATAAGAAAAAATAAAGTATTTGCTAATTTCAGTCAAGGAATCAAGAAAGAGATGGCAAGAATAAATGAACTTCAGCATTCGACCTGTCTTGGGATGACCATAAACTGACGGTTTCTCTGGTAGCTGCAGTGACTAGCCCAGGTTCCTCAGCCAAGGTGGCTGAGAAGTCAAGGTGCTCTGCGGCCCTGGGTAGCTCTGTGTGAAGTTCAGATGAGCACTGTTCGTGGTGTTCTCTTGGAGACATATCCAGGGCAGCAGGCAGCATCAGAATAATGGCCCAAGTGAGTGTGGAGCCTCTCAACATCTGACTAAGGAATCAGGAAGATTGGGTGAAGATTAAATGAGCAACCCTATCTTTGACTTTCAGTATCTAAAACTGTGAGTGGAGTGGAACTTGCTTGTCTATAAAGCACATTGCCTATGTTTAAACTGTCACAGTAACATAGATAAAATAATGCACAACTGGGGCCTTTGGACTCGCAGCCCGGCTATATCCATCGTTCATCACAGAAGGATGTAATATCCTTAGCTTTTAAATGAGAAAATCATGTCTCATGGAGTCTCTGCAATTTATTTAAAGTCATACTGCCTGCTAGAAGCAGATCCGGTGGTTCTCAACCTTCCTAATGCTGCGACCCTTTCATACATTTCTTTATGTTGAGGTTACCCTCATCCATAAAATTATTTTTGTTGTTGCTTCATAACTGTAATTTTGCTACTTTTATGAATCTCAATGCAAATACCTGATACACAAGTTAGTCTTGGGTGATCCCTAGGGATGGGTTGTTCGACCCCCAAAGGGGTCAGGACTCACAGGTTGAGAAATGTTGCTTTATACAATGATTTTTCAGATGGAAGCAGCTGAAGTGATAGTTGCATTAGCCATCCAAACCCTAAGTCCAGCATTTCTGTACATGGGTTTGATGTTTGGAGATGGCTCCGCACCACTTCAGTCTTTCTTTACCACTAGCTCTGTAATCAGTTCAACTAACTAGAGTTAAAGTCTCTTGAGAAAAGCAGGGGCGAGTGGAGTAAGTGTCCTACACTCCTGCCCTAAATATGAGCTGCTTAGAGAGGGCTTTGGCCTCCCCAGACCTGTGGGCAGTAGGTAGCTGCTTTTCAAAGCCATGCTGTGTTTAGATTGAGATCCATCTGAATTTCAGTTCAGCCCCTAATGCTGCATGAGTTAAGATTCCGGCTGAGAAAGAGAACTAACGTGGTCAAAGCCTACAGGGTAGGAGTGTGATGTTAGCTAAGATTTCCTCCATGTTTTTAGTTACAAGGCACGTTCACAGAGTTAACCCTGCTCCAAGGGTGTAGGTGTTTTTCTGCTATACGTCACGCACCCGACACTGAGCCAGGAAATCTCCCTTCTAGAAGCCGAAGTCCTGGAGGCTCTAGATGTTGGCCAAATACTAAGTGATCTTGAACAAATAGTTCAAGACTCCAGAACGCTTCTAATGGCTTTTGAATTGTGTTCTGTGTCCCCACTTTCATCCCAGGTCTCAGGAATCCCTCCCATGGACGATGAGGAGATCAGGCAAGATGCAGCACCCCAACGTGTCAGAAGCAACTACTTCGGGTGGATATTATAAACATGTGTGAAGTGTATGGCCTGCAACACTCTAATACTGTGATTTTGGTGACAACATTCCCTAGAGATTCTGGACTCTGTGTGTGTGTGTGTGTGTGTGTTGGGGGACAGGGCACAGGGAGGGGGGTAGAGAAGAGAGATGCTGAGCACGAGTAGGCAACCATGCAGTCATTTCTCTCTGCTCTTAACTGTGGATGTAACTGGATACTTCACATTTTGCCTTTCTTTCTTTTCTATAATGAACTATAACCTTAATTATGAATTGAAATAAGCCCATTCTTCATTAAAAAAATATATCAAGCTATTACCAAACTAAGAGCCTAAGATGGTAATGCCAAGCAAGTTTGAATTTGCTCCCACCTGTGATCATTATGAGTTCAAACTCTGTGAATGTGAAGCCCTTCACGCATAAAGTAGCACGATACTACCTGACGCATAAACCTCCATTGAAGTGGAAGTGAGACCATCTTTACATAAAGAAGTTGCTCACACCCTTTATAACCACATCTTAATTCGCTAATTTCATCATGCCAGATAACAGAACTACCAACACTTTGTTCTCCCAAGTCTTAAAATCGAACCACTAATTCATGAGAAATCTATCTTTCTAGTTTTTTTTATGAAAACACCATCCAATTTTTTGACATTTGCAGTACTGAAAATAAGCATATACATTTATATGTATATACACCACACATTTATGACTGAATATGTCTTAAGATTCAAATATATATATGTATTTACATTTATATACAAATATATATTCAAATATATATATATATATTACATAAAACCACTTTGAGAAACTACTACATAATTAGGGCACTTTAATCCCACTCTGCACTTCACAGTAACTAAAGACACAGTTTCTCACATAATTCTTTATTCACATAAAATGCACTCTTGTACCATCTCTCTTTTTACATTTTGATGTTTATGATTTAGGAGGGCGATCAAATGCCCACTACCTTTCCACTAAGCAGGAGATTCACAGGGCTACTGCTGTGCTCTCAGGATCACAGTGGATGGAGCCAGGCTGAGCACCAGAACTCCATCCTTGTGGACAAGTCCCTGTACAGAGCCCACTAGCACACCAAAGCTGGAATTTCTGGAGACTTCAGCTTGCATTCCTTACTCTGATTTCATTTCACAGTGAAGTTGCTTTTCATCCTCAATGCAGTGAAAACTGAACTCCGTTGGGAGGCGTCCAAGTATCTGCCTGGGGACCCTCTAGGTCATTAGCATGCTGCTGCTTCAGATTGGAGCTGTCAAGTGATGACTCTGACTCCAAAATGCAGCTACCATCAAGAACAGTTCTCTGGCTCAGTATTTTCTATCTATTTGCTATAAACGATTCAATAACCGAAAGCAGAAGCCACTGGGATAATGATAACATCCTCTAGAAAGTGCAGTAAGCATAAGTTTAAAATATATAGAGAGAGTTATAATGAATTCCTTAAACTAGAGGCAAATTAAAGAAGCTAAGTCCTTGGGAATGAACCCTGGAGCCTGACTGACCTCTATGGAGCATAGAAAAGCATATTAATTGAATTCTTTATTATAGAAATGACTACCCACATTAGCCGAATCATGCAATGGTTACATTATACTTAGCCCAGTTTCTGGACTACAGCTATATTTTACTGAGCAGTGAAGTAGGGACGAGATGAAGAAGATGGTGATGTTCAGTCAATATGCAATGCAAAATTAAATACGCAAAATTGCACCTGTCAGCATTTCGTAAATCTGGATTCAGGTGCAACATGGACGTAAAGGTAATGTCTACAGACAGAATCCAATGGCCATCTTGGTTGACATTGTTTTTTAATTCACTGCTTCAGATATGCGTTGCCAGATTTTAATAGGCACTTAGAATCTGCTTTTGCTAAAAAGCTTTGACTGCTCACTTGGGCTTACAAGGCAACTAAAAATAGAATAAAAGCCTGGCACTGCTGCCTTCTCTTTGCGTCTGTCTCCTGTAGGCATCTTAGTATGGGTTTTCACAATGACCTGCCCCAGACTCCCCACAGGCACCCGCACCTGAGTCACCCTGGAGCTCTGGAACGACACAATCAATAAGCATCCTTCTAAGAGACAGAACCTTCCTCCAAGCAGTGACCACCACAAACTGTATTACCCCCCCAAATGAGGGCAAGCGTCCTTGATGGCATGGCTGCAACCTGTAGCAGGAGTGATCGTCTCCTGGGAACCAGATTACTTCCCTCAAGTGATGGCAGACGTAGTAATTTCCTGCAAGTGCCTTATGCAGCCAGAACTAAGATGATGACAAGCAGAAACTATTTGAAACAAGACAGCTTTGCTACAAGCACCTTGTGCTCACTGCTCCGGTTCTTCCACTACTGAAACCTAAAATTCCTATCCAGGCCCCAATACAGACTTGGAGATCCTGAACCATTTTATCAATTGTTTTTCCTGATGAGCCAGATGGATTAAATGTTCTTCTTCTGTTCTGAACAATCACTAGTCCTTTAACTGATGTGTTTCGATGTGGTCAAAGCCCTTGAAGCCAGGGATTTTTGCCCCAGATGTAGACACAGGATGCTATATTAGTGGTATGTAAAGCTAGTTTAGAATATGAAACACGTTTGTACGTGAACCAAACCACCGGCCATGGCTTGCCAAAAGCAGATATGGAAGAGCTGAAGAGTGAGAAAGCAAAACAATGGCTCTAACAATCTTTGCTCCTTTTTATTTCTCAAGAGAGTTTGGGGAGACTTAAGACAGGAGAAATAATACTTTACTTGTCATTCGAGTTCCCCAGGGTTTAGCTACGGCTTCAATAGTCAATCTCACAAGATGCCTCTGAGGGATTAAGTGGGATGCTGTACTCAAATTGAATGGTATCCGGTGCGTCTTCCGGCTGCATGAATACAAACAAGACACAATCGTCTGTGCCTCCTCACAGGTGCATAGTAATGAAGAGATCCGGGCCCTCCCCCGCTGAGTCATTGGGAAGTTGTTAGAACATGGCCTTTAAGACTCAACTTCAATGACTTACCAAGTATAGCAGTAGACTGCAATTAAACTCCTTCATAACTCTAGAAGATATTTTAAGAAATAAAAATTTAGAATAGAAATTTAGCCAGGTGCAACTTTGGTGAAACAAGATGGGCAGATGGGTTGTGTTCTGAAGTTGAGACCCTGGTGTGGGCTGTGGAGCTGGGGAGGAACAAATAGCCCTTTCTTCTGGACGTAACCTGAAGTGTGTCCTTCAAGCATGGGCATCTCAGCACCAAGTGATCGCCAATAAGCTCGTGCTCAAGGTTTCTGAATGACTTTCCGTGATTATTTTCACTTTTTAGTGACTATGATACAAGACAGCTCCACCTGGTCAATGGCCCTTGACAACTTTGATGATGAAGCCCTCACCTTGGCATCCTGGATTCAACCCTGGAAAGATCCCTACCAACTTGGTATAACACAGCAAGCTGCTGTGTTTCATCCTTAAGACCTGCTCCTCTTTTAAATGTTTCCTTGATGCAGAGTTAAACAACGGGAGAAAGTCCAATTATGAAAATAAACGTTGTCATTTTCTGGGACCATGAACCAACAAGGAGAAAATAGTCTAAATGTCACTGGAGAGGGGAGTCTAAGCCAGTGATAAACATGCCTGCTATTTAGCTAACTAAGCCCCTCTTCAATTTCTTTCCCTTAGTTGTGAGGCTCATGTCTTGAATTAGTTTTGCTTTTGCTTCCCCTATATTAAAATCCCACTTTCCTTACACATTTGCTTCCCCAGTTTCCCAGAGTCTGAGCCCAGATATCTCCTAGCTGACGATCTCAGTGGAATAGAGAGGTGTGTTTTATATTCTGTTACTAATCATTTTATTAGGTCATTGATAGTGTCCCCAGATTTTCATATTTACCCTACTCACAGAAGCTTCAAATCAATATTCAAAACACTGTGTAGGAAGATGTCTCCCCTGCCACATCATTCATTCATTCATTGAACAAATGATTACCTAGTTGCTATTCACTGGTTGTTTGAACAAAAACGTAAATGAGACTTGGTATCTGTTCTCATGAAATTCAGAGCACAGTGCAGGGTCCCACACACCCATAAAATTAGAACAATGCATGGCCCAATTAAACAAGAATTTTAATTGTAAAAAAATACAGTTTCCGAGGTTGGGGGTGAGATGGAGGGCCCCAAGTGGAGAACCAGATACTGCTGTTACATAGCAAACCACCTCGCAATACAGCACCTTTAAACTGTCATTTGAGTATTTTCAGATCCTGTGCATAAGAAATTGATTATCTCTAGGGAGAATGTTTGCCTCTGTATCTGAGCACTTATGGCCTAAGCTGATAAGATTTGAAGCATGCTGCAGTATTAGGGTAGGCACCGGGCATCTTCCTCTGCACCGAAGGACACTGGTGCTGTGTGTCAGCTAGTATATCTACTGGTATGTGACCTCCTTATGTATCTTGGGGTTTTTCACAGTATGGCAGCCTCCAGGTAATTAAACTTTCTGTGCGGCAGCTCAGAACCCTGATGGTGTGCACCCCAACTCATGAGGTAGAAGCTGTATCACATTTTATTTCCTAGACTTAGACATTTTACTGCAGCTCTTTCTCCCGTTCTATTGGTTACAAGTGCGTAACCGAGTCTGCATAAATTGGAAGGGAGGCATTGATGATGGGACGGTGACGTCCTAGAGACCCCGAGGGATGGGTCATAGTCATGCAGCCATCAGTGTCAACGACAAGATAGAGATTTCACATATGAACAAGGAACAAAGATACTGGACAGTCTGCAAAGATGTGAAGCATCAAGAACCATCTTGGCTCCGGGAAAGGATGTGCAGGTTAGTAGGTCACAGGCACAATGCACGGGACATCTGGGAATTTCTCAAATAAATGTTTGGGTTACGGAAGATGGTTTGAAAATAAATGGAACACCAGACAACAAGCCATGAAAACCAATCAGGTGCCACGGTGAGAATCTGAACTGAGGCAATGGCAGGCAAGCAGGAGGAGGGAAATATTGCAAGAGATAATTAGGATGTAAAATCCACATGGCTTGTCAGCTCCCTGGCACCCGGGCAGAAGGAACATGGATGTTGCTCATTACTATCCTCTTCATCATCTTTCATATGCCAAGGCTTCCAATGACATGAGTGGGGGGGAAGGATGAAATCTAGATAGATAAATTCCATCTTGTTGACACTGGGGAGCGGGGCATGCTCCAGGCACAGCCTTTGGAGACTGCCATGAGATCTCTAGTACTGTAACCTGCTCTTTAACATGCTAAATATAGCCCAGAACTGTCCTGGGTCAGTACTCTGAATATAGTACAACAGGCTTAGATGAAGTCAATGAAAGTAACTCTGAGATAGAAGAGAAGGCAAAATAGAGGCTTCCTACTGCTGGAATCCTCAGACCTAGCTGTCCTGGAAGCTGTCTTGCAAGGTCAACACTAATATATATTTTTTCAAAACATGTCTGAACTACATCTACATTCCCTAAAAAGCCAAAGTTGTGAAATAAACAATGGAGAAATAAAGAAAACATTAGAGTCCCACTTGAAGATTCAGGACAGAGTAACAAGGGTATGGTCCGGAAGACGGCAAGTAGCAAGAAGGTCTGGTGAGAAGGTAAGTCCTGTTTGGACGTGCTGCTCAGAAGCACCTGTCAATAAGGATAATGATCTGAAAGTGATTTTCTTCATGACACATGCTGACTTGTAACTTGAGTCACAGAACATTTGTTACAGCCTGGTTCAAATCCTACTGTTAACTTACCACGTCTTCAATCCCACCATGACCCTAACAAGAAGCGCTGAATATGGGTAGGAGATAGTTCAGTGGTTAAAGCTCTTGCCATGCATGGTGAAACTGGAGTTTAGAGCTCAGAGTCCGCATAAATGCCAAGTGGGTATAGTTCTCCACCTGGAATTCCAGTCTGAAAGGCTGGAGACAGGGGATGCCCGGAGCAAGCTCCATAGAGAGACTAGTGACACAGCTGATCTCGGGTTTGACTGACAGACTCCATGAATTAAGTGACGGAGCTGATGGACATAACATAAAACATAGCCCCCCCACACATGTGTATCCACACCTACGCACGTGAACACACACATGCAAACCACAGGCCCCCCCACACGTGTGCATCCACACCTACACATATGTGAACACACACATGCAAATGGACATATATATTCATACCTGCACACCACATACATGAAAATAGAAAAAGCAGCAATGTGTCAGGAAGCACACAGGGACAGAAAGTCCCCTGAGACTCTCAATTAGTTAAACATCAGGATGGAGAAACGATCCCCGACACACACCACGGCGGATCACAGTATTTTCCACAGCTTGAACTGTGATTGAGAGCAAATGCTTTCCCTGAAAGAGGTATCAAGACAGTGAAGCTTGAGTCACAAACTCTGGAGATACCTAGGGCTTCGCACGGCTCCAGCTGCTGTAGGAAGGCTACTTCCTGCTGCATGCAAATGTCCAGTTCTGAGTGTGGCGTGAGTCTCTCTTCTCTCCCCAGTGTGTTCTATCAATTGCAGACAATATGTAATTACATTCTGAGATATACTTTTCCTTCTTAACACCCTCTACATGTGAAACGAACTGTAACGGACAAATTAGCTTTTTTGTTTCCCAGCTCCTAAATTCTTTAGATTTCTTTTCTGATTTGATGATTCTCTTCTCCTACCAAGATAGAAGCACAAGAGAGGATTAATAGCATGCTGCACATCCAGATAGAAAGTATCTGCCATCCATGCTGTATTCAGCACTAGCCAGGGAGAGAATGTCAGATCTGAAGTTGCCTCCTGGGGGTGTCACATAGAAACCTTACAGTAGCTATTGTACAATGTAAGGCATAAAAGGAGGAGGGAAACAGAAGGACTCCTACCCCTCCTCAGCTAGAGCCTTGTGTGAGCATCTCGGCTCTGCCCATTCTCAGGCCCCTTCATCACCTCTGTGATCATTAGATCCATTATATCTTTCGCGCTTTGCAGACATTGTGCATGGTTTCTTGTCATCGCCTCATCCTGCACCAGTGTCATCGAAGCATACGCTCACACACCTTACTTTTATGTCATTGCTCTTCTCTGAACCATCTTTGGCAGCAGGAGGGCAGATCAGAGTACAGACCCCACATCTTCGATTTCCAAAATTCAAGAACCTCAGCCTATGCACATTTTAGGTACATGAGGCTAAACCTCGTGTGTGTGTGTGTGTGTGTGTGTGTGTGTGTGTGTGTATGACTGTGAGGTGTCCCTCCCACCACCTGGCCGTTAGCTGGTAGCACTCTTATGGAAGAGCCTACCTGGAGGAAGCGTCTCACTGGGTCTGGTTCTCAGCCACCAATGAGAGGAGCCATGGGAGCCCCCGCTTCACATGTTTACAACCGTGAACTTTCTAACACTTTCCACACCATGATGGACCATATATCCTGAGCAATGACTAAAAATAAGTCCTCTTTTGAGGCCAGCGTGGTCTACAGAGTGAGTTCCAGGACAGCCAGAGTTACAACAAAGAAATACTGTTTCAAAACACCAAAACAAAATAAAATAAAGTCCTCTTTGCTTAACTTGTCAGGAATCAGATCTGAGTGTTGAGAAGAAAAGTAAGTGAATAGGATCTTCAGCACTGAAATAAGTCTAAAGCATGGTGAGCATATCTGGGGGGATTGTATAAAAGTCACAATTCAGTAATTGTGGTCACAGAGGCTTTTGTCAGAAGATCTGCATGGCCTGCAGGACACTTTCACTCAAGAGCTGCTTCTTGCTTTTCCAAAACAATTTCACAAAGATGACCACAGCAAGAATGGAACGCCGTCCGCATCAGTCCCCAAGGAAACCTGCCATTCTTTATTTGTCCATGTTTCTCTGGAGATTGCTCACCTTTACTATATGGGCACATGTGCACAGTCATTTGTACATCCACATTAAGGTCTCCACACCTAATTTCATAAGACTTCTCCTCTTTCTGCACAGTGTGCACAGTGACCCTGGCAATGTTTGCTCAATACTCAGGTAAAGCGACAGAATACCATAGAATGTAATTTTCTCATCAACGTGACTTTTTTTCAATGAGGGATGAAATGTGGGCAGAGTGAGGGGCTTACAAATGTACTTACACTTGTTGTTATTGTCCTTAAGTAAAGGCTGGGGAAGGTGGTAACCGCTGGAGCCGTCACAGAGGTGATGTATTTAGATCTTGCTATGTTGGGGAGGCGACCACCACTACCGCTTACATTCGGCACAGCCTCACAGACAGGCAGAGTAAGGGCCATTATCTACTTGTCCTGCATCAGGAAAATCACAGCCACTGACCATGTGCTTACCTTCTAGAGAGTTCCTCATGCTTTGGATTCCAGGGCTAGACACTCCAAGGCTTACACATCTCAAGCGCTATGGTTACCCAAGGCTGGGCCGCTGTCCATCCCATTATCTAGTGTCTCACTGGATGAAATTTGGCCAGACTGCCCACTGCCAGCAAGGAATTCAGAAATAATCTGAAAATCTGCATGGGACTGAATCCTGAATGTTAAAGTGTGTTTCTGTAATAAGAACAGAGCTGTTTGACGAATTCTAAGATCCTCACATTAGCAGTTACTATTTAACAAATCGGGAGCGTTCAAGTCATAGTTACCAAAGTCACTGGGTTTTATTTAGCTGTATCTGTTGACACAAATATGAAAACTAATTAAACAAATCTGGAGGTATTAACCGTACTCCGTTAGGCAGCCTCAAACACCAGCTCAACTGGAACACATCCTGGAATACTTTAGAATTAGAACATAGTTTTTACTGAGTAATTCCCATCAACCTTGCTTTGATCTTAGATTCAGATATTATTTATGGCTAGGGAGATGATTCTGTGGGTAAGAAGAGCTCTTATTCTGCAAGCACAAGAGTTGGGGAAATTTATTTCCAGCTATGTAACTTTAAAACAATTGCTTTGTACATTGCTGGGGGAAGGGCTGCCTAAGCTTTGGTAATCTGCTTCCATCAGCAGGTGTAAATGTAACTTTTGATGTAAATCTGTGACTCAGATGTTCACTTCCTCATGATCTGCACCTGATCACAGTTCTTTGGCAGAGCCATCGTGGTGAAGAGCAAAGTTACTGTGAAGAAATTTGTGTAGCCCCTCTCTCACAGGCTCCAGCAACAAGGAGAAAACACTCCCCTTGGGTCTTGAACTCTCCACCATAAAGGTGACATAGCTGGGCTGCTAAAGGATTGTAGGATGAGGCTAAGCTACAGGTTTTCTTCATTATGCAAATAGGCCTTTGGATGAGGGAGTGGAGTTTTTGCATCAATTAAAAACACCTGAGAACAGATGACTAGGCTCTGCTGCCCAGGATGGCGCTTGCCATGACATGCTGTTCCCTCCACTAAGGTCTGGCAGGTTTGTATCTATGAAGATGTCTTCTTGTCTTTCTTGCGGATTGATGCAGTAACTATCAGATATATACAGATGAGTTCAAATCACCAACAACCACATGAAATGCCTGGAGAGGCTGCATTAGCCTCACTTGACGCTGGAAGCCAGAGACAGGTGAATCCCAAGAGCTTACTGACCAGCTAGGCCAGCTCAAGTGCTCAGCTTCAGTTTTGTGAGAAACCTCACCTTAAGACAAAAAGGTGGAGAGCAAGAGGGGACGACATCCCTGCCTGATGCCCTGCTCTGACCTCTACATGTGTGCGTATGGACATGCACATCTTCACACTTCTATGTGTACATATTACACTCACACACCACTCTTTCTCTCTCCCCCGGTATCATCTCTTACCTACTTTAGGATGGAATTTATCTTGAAACATGTGTTTGAAAATATATAATATACACCAAAAAAGATAAATCCAAAGCAGACACCTATATTATAAAAACTCAAGTCAAAATGCAGCATAAATCAGTTATTTGGGGGACCACTGAGTTTAATTCACATCCATCTATTTCTTCCTTTTCTGGGTGGTAATTATTATTAGGATTATTTTATGAAACCGTGCCTGGATAGCCGTGATATAATTTAATCATTGGTCTTAAAATCATAGGCCACCTGTGTTTTCCTTTTTTTTTTTTTTTTTTTTTTTTTTTTTTTTTTTTGGTTTTTCAAGATAGGTTTCTCTGTTTTAACCCCGGCTGTCCTGGAACTCAGTCTGTAGACCAGGCTGGCCTTGAACTCACGGAGATCCTCCGCTTCTGCCCCCCGAGTTCTGGGATTAAAGGCGTGCACCACCACCACCTGGCTTTCCTATGATTCTTATTCAACAACTCTGTTCTCTGAAGTAGATTTACTGATGTATCAAGTTAATGTTTTAAGGAAATGTATCTCTCTCAGATATAGCTTATTGGAGACTTGTTATTCACCTATGATGTGTTCCATAGTTTCAAGGGACCCAGATCTACTGAGTGTAAAAATTTACTAATATACTAACATCATATCCAGTCATGTGTGATCAGTGCGGGAAACCAAAATCAGCTGCCCAAAATATCAGACTATAAGATGGCCACTTTTGTATTTCCTTCTCAAGCATTTCAATTTTCTATTATGAGCCTCTCTAAGAAGTGGCTCTGAGGGTGATTCTGACTTTTCTGTGTCCCTTTGAGCCCATGATCTCATGACAGGCAGTTACTGTTATCTGATGAATGAGAAAACCCAAAGACAGTTCAGGGTGTGACTAGAGTTTCCAAAGCTGGACGGCCATCTGAGAGTTCTAATTTCTAACAGCGCACCTGACTTCTTCCTGTTGAAACCTATTTCCCAAGCATATGAAGGATCGAATCCTTTCTCATTCCCAATGTCTGTTTTTGAATTAGGAAGTAATAACCATTCTAGATGCGAGCATCAATCTAGAATAGGCTAGAACCTGTAATCCTTAATTTTCAATAACTTGTGCAAGAACCCTGTCCATTTTTATGGGTGAAGAAACTGAGCAATCCTCCACGTGAAGACCCACTGAACATCGAAGACTTAGCTCCTCACACATTCATCATCTGTCACTCTGTCTGTTGACAGATATTTACTTCTTAACATGTCTATGGGATAAGCAGAAGATGAATTTTTGAGGGGACTTGGGGAAAATGAATTCGTGTTTAGATGAAGGATATTAATTAGACAAACAAAGTCAGCATTTATCTCACAGTTCGGTAGCCAACACCACCCCTGTCTGAAATGGTACCTGTCTGTGTTCTCTGTGACATCACAGATGATGATGTCACTGCGAGAACTGTAGGAATACTTAAGTTGAACTAGAGGCTCTAAGTTTAGCAACGCTTATTTAATTATTTATCATTATTATCATTTATTTGAATGTGTATATGTGGTCAGTGTTGAAGTCTCTAATCCCAACTTAACATGTAACTGGAAACCAAATCAAGAAAGAGAGTGTGTACTACTATACCAGCTGTGCAATCAATTAAGTACACTCTATAACCAATCAATGCTAATTGACCACCTTGTATGCTTCTAACTCGAATGGCTTCCAATAAAATACAAAGATGTATAAACTTAATCTTTTGCCCAGAGGAACTCAAGAAAGGTTGTCTGAGGGAGAAAAAGCCATATAGGAGAAATATAAAACAGCTTAAATGCTAATTATTCGAATACATGGTCAGTGGTACATTATAACCATATTGAGGCTGCCCCTTGGCAGCCTTTTGGAATCTGCGACTGTGCTATCAGTTCTGTATCATATTTACAGAAACAGAATCAGAAGAGAGGCCCAGTTTATCTGCAATTACACACTGATAAGCAGCAGAGGGATACCTTTCTGTCTCTCCTTGTAAATAACTACCCATACTTTAGGCTGATGGTTCCAGTACAGTTCCGTCCAAGTCTGTCCTAACACTGAACTTACATTTGAAGGAATTGAGACTTTGGCTCAGCAAAGGGAAACAGAAAAGGGAAAAACACACAGGAAATAAGTGGCTTGTGGGTACCTGCCTCTGAACCCGGGGGAAATCCATGCTTCTTAGAAAATGGTCTTCCTGAGACACAGGAGCTTTGCAGGAGAACAGAGTTTAGCTTTGTAACATCAGCGTCAGGCCACATCCGGATCAGGCTGGCAGGGGAACACAATCCCTGAGTGTTTTGATTTTGAGTTTCTCCAGCCGCATCTTCCTAGCTTACGAAGTACAGAGTCCTCCACTGATGCTTCTGCTTAGGCAAAGTGTAAAATGTAATTGCTTTGGTAACGTTGTGTAGCAACATCAAGAAAGTCTTTGATGTCTTTCTGGTTTCAAACTCAAATAATACCAACTATGATTTCTGCACTGCTTTTTTTCCCTTTGCAAGCCACATTTGTATTAATCACAAGGTGCTGACAGCTCGACAAATATTCCTTTGCACGGTACTCAACTGATATTTTTAAGAGCCCAATAATGTATCAAATAGGGAGAAAAAAGAGCTGATAAAAATAAATTTCCCAGTGTTGATAGCCTGAACGAGAGAGCTCCAAAATTGTTCTTAGCTCCGAGGTAGCATTACTTCAAAGAGGTGAAAACAGCCAAACGGAGTGCAAAAACTTTGGCTCTTCCTGAGCCACAATTTCAAGAGAAGGAAAAGAAAGCCCTTCCTCTGTATTATTCATCAGGCCAGGGTGGGGTGAGGCCCAGGCGGGTTTGCACAGCTTGTTTCCTGCCTGTAGGATCTAGAGCTCCAGGAAGCCCAGCTAGGAGATGATCCCAAACCCAGAGCAGATGGTCTTTAAAATGATCATACAGAGTCTCCTTCATAATGAAGCTGCGGAATCCTGTAGGATTTATAACAGACCAGTTCATACATATGAAAAGACAGATGCTTCTTCAGCTGTGTGCCCTGTTTCTTCTCCTGGCTCCAGGAAGAGCCATTAGCTATGACTTTATTTTCAAGCGTTTGAGTTACATGGGATGTTACTCTCAACTAATCAACATCAAAACACCTTTTAAATGGAAATTATTTTTTTCTCTGGGGTAGAGGATGGAGGGCATATATTTAGGAGGCCAGAGAATGAAATCCTCTCCTATATATTTTTTATTGTAGCACAGGATGGGAGAAATCTGTCAAATTCCCTTGTGCTATTCCTTGTCATTAAAGCAAGGCATTGTGCAAAAGGCAGTTTTGATCTAATGAACAGAAGCGGGGATTCTATACTTTGGGGGTGACTGTTATTAGAACGCTGTTCCAGGTGGCAGAAATTGAGTTCTAATCCTGGCTGTCCTCCCCTAGCACCGTGGTGGGTTTAGGAAAGGCAATCCCCCTCCTTGATTCATCTTGATTCAAATAAAAGGGGATCCAGAACAGTTCTTTAGTTCACAAGCTGAGCAGGGTCTGCAGATCAGCTGAATTCTCTAAAGTGTATTTTCTAAGCTCCACATCACCAACACCAAACCCAAGTCTTGGGAACAGACTCAGGTGAGCTGTGTTGAGTGTGTGTGTGCTGTGGGTATAATTTCTCAAGTGAATTCTCATTTACTCACACCAGTGAGAGAAAACAAGAAGACAATATGCAGTTTTCATCATTGGTTATAAAAATACTTACTTAGACAAGCTTGTGGCTCCTGGTTGCAGTTATCATTAGATTGATAAATTGAGAAGCATGCATATATTCTCTCCTTCTCTCTCTCTCTCTGTCTCACACACACACACACACACACACACACGTACATTTCTACATGTCTCTCACAACCATCCTCAGATTCACAATCTCGCACTCACACATTTTTACACACTTTCTCACACTGATGCTGTTATGCTACCTTATGCTACACGACGGTACCTGTAATCCCAGCGTTCAGAGGGTAGATGCAGGAGGCTCCGCTGTTCAAGGTTATCCTTGGCTATATAAAGAGTTGGAGGCCAACCTGGGCTATATATATGAGATCCTGTCAAGAATGCTCTCAGTTCTGGAGATCTACTGTATAGCACGTGCCTCTCTCTTTTTCTTCTCTTCCTCCCACACTCCATAACACTACAAAACTAGCGTAATAGAAAAGTCACGATAAAGTCCCACGAAGACTTTAGAAAGAACACATAAGAGAATGAAACACGCAAAGATTCCAGGTTTCAGAATTATGAAAGATCAAACTTAAAACATTGTATTGAGTAAGAAATAAAGAAGTAAGAGACATGAGACTCTCAACGTGACACAAACAGACCATGGAAGTATCTAAATAGAATACTGAGTCGTGACAGCAGAAATTAAAATTCAGGAACAAAACAGACATGCTAGGCAAAAACATTAGTAAGAGCTGAAGAGACAGGGAAGTGGAAGAAGGCATAGTATCAGCTTCCTTCCACAACCCAGCACAGGAGGGCGAGGAGAAATATGGGTGGAGGGGAGAAGTATGGAGACCTAGCTGATTTTAGTCATCAGATATTAGGGACAGGAGATGTGAGATTAGTTTAAATGCAATCAAAGCTAACAGTCAAGAATGTTAGAAATGTGTAAACTTCTGATCTCACAGCACAAACTCAGACAAGAAAATTTCATGCTCAGAGACTGTCTAAAAAAGTAGAGAGCATGAGAAGAGTTGAGCTCCTTCTGAGGACAAAGACCGATGATACCTTGAAAAGGTATCCATAGTAGCTGACTGTGCCACAGCAAGCAGCAAAGTCAACAGCAAACGCCCAGGAACCCAACTGCCAACTGCATGTTCTGTCTTGAGCAAGATCCAACCTCTTTTCTTGCATATGGGTAAAATAATGACATTTCCTAACAAACAGTAGCACCGCATCTTAGTGATCGTATGCCACTTTTAACTGAAGTGGCCCCACGTGGAAAAGCAACGCTTTAAGAAGGGATGATAAGCCTTTGTATCATAAATACATGAGAAACAGGAAGCGCCAAGCCTGAAAAGTGGTTGAAAAAAACAGGATCTGGTTTGAGGTGAGAAAAAGTTACTTCCCTCGATACCAAGGAGTTACCTGTCTCACTGACTGTACTGTTGCTGTTCTTAGCCACCATGACCCAGGAAGTACACCTGTAACCTGAGTGCTGGGACCCTGCCTGGAGGAGGCTAGCTGGGTAGCCTGGCTAGCTGAAACAGGCTGTTCCAGCTTTACATACAGACTCTGTCTCAGAAACCTAAGGAAGAGAAAAACACTGATGAAAGACATCCCAGTGTCAGCTTACTTCACACCGTCCTTCTGCCTTCCATCACACCAGCTCATGTTCATAAACACACACACACATACACACACACATACACACACATACACACATATATACTCTACACATGTTAAAACATAGGAAAAATTCAGAAAAATGTCAAGTTCACTGAAGAAAAACAAGGTTGACCCATTATTAAAACACTTACTGAGGTATTTTAATGAATGGAGAAAAAAATGTATTTTGGTCAATTCACCAGCCACCCATTCATAAATTAGAAAATATAATCTCTTTTTAGCATTCTAAAAATAGAAGCATTCTCCCATACCTTACGAGCATGGCAAGGAAGCAAAGTAGCCAACAGTAAATGTGTAAAAGTAAGAATTACTTCTAAGACTTGAGCCAAGATCCTCTAAGCTGGCATGTAGATCAGACGCGTGACAGACAAGCAGCTACACGGCACAGAGAGGAGCTTTGGAGAAAGAGAAAGGAAGTCCAAAGTGTTGGAGGGCAAACAGTGTTCTACGAAAGCATGCTCAGAGAAGAGATAGGAGGAAGAAAAGCTACCCTTTTCAGAACAGCAGGGAGACTTACAGTTGTATTGACTGCAGTCAGAAAGCTTCTTTACTAGGGCCTGGGAGTCCGGGAAGGAAAAGTTTAGTGTCTCATTAAAGAACTGATTATTCCTCCCATCTCCACAGCATGTCTTAAGGCGAGCATCTTCCTAGTGGTGGATGCTTGCTCAAGTGCACAACTCCGACCAACTGGAATGTCAGGTCTCCACAGAGGCCATACACTAGTCTCTCGACCAAGAATTTTTCCTCTAACACCAGGGACGACTCTTTTCCATCTGAGCTCCTACACTCATTCATACAATTCATTGTGAAGAAAAGCATGATGCTAGATTTGATGTAGCTGGCACATTTTAAGTGTTTAATACTATTTCCCCCCCTCCGACGTTTACAATGAGAAAACTAAACCCAGAAAAGCAATAGCATCTCTCAGAGGTCACGACATCAGAGAAGTGAAAGCTTTTCCAAGCTTTTTACGTGTGTACTATGCCCTCAACATACCAAGACTCACAGGTGATATATTTGTTTGTTCTCTGAGTGTCACATGCTTTGACAGGTGAGCATCTTGCATCGAGTTGAAGCCTGTGGGATCTTGGAAGGCAAGAAAACACAGAAGGGGAAAAGGTCAAATATTCAGAAGAAAATAGAAAACGGGCAGTGGAGACACAAAGCTGCCTACAGGGTCAAATTCAAGTGCTCCGGAACAGCTGCATTTTAACAACTCTTCTCCACTCGGCTGTCTCAAGTGCTTACCCTCTTCCTTTGCAAGTTGCTCCAGAGATGGATTTCACACTCTTTCTATTGTTCAACAGGGAAGCAACAGGCTTTGTTTGTTTACAACTCCTCTCTTTTCAAATAAAGGCCAAGGCAAAGGAAAACACGGGAGAGGAGGTGAGTGAATGCAGAGAGACCGAATGAGTCGGTTTGTGTGGTGAGAGTTCAAAGCTCCAGGAAAGACATTTGAAAGGGTAGCCTGATTTCCAATGCCATATCGCCTGCAGATGGATAGACAGTGCCCTTTCCAGTCCACTCCCCCTCATCCCTCCTTTCCCTTTCTCCCCTTCTCACTTCCTCCCTCCCTCCCCATCTGTTTTCTGACAGAAAGATTTGGAGAGAAAAGAAAGCATTGATTCTTTGGAAATCTGCCCCAAAAGTCGTTAAGGACACTTTGGAGATCAATTCCCCTTAGTGTGTGATATCCAGCATTGTGAGCTGGGAGAGCTACTCTTGAGAAGAATGGTTTAGATAGTACTTGTCCTAGGGAATGAGGAATGCTAATCTCAGTTCAGCTCCAGTTTCACCTTTCCCAAGGTGCGCAATCCAGGGCAGGACACTTTACTGTTTATTTTTTCCCAGTAAGCTGGAACCAGATGCCAACAGCCCACAGAAACCAGATTGAAATCATTATGCATCCAACTTCTTCAAGTATAGTCTAGGGAAATGTACTTCAAACACTTAAACTTTCAACTTTTCACTTCTCGCAAACCGGCATCTCACATCTGCTGACTGCAGGACTACAGACCTTGCAGCCAGACTCCCATGCTGTCCCCACAGGAGCTCTCTAACTCAGAACACACAAGGTGCATCCCCTGAGGTGAGGTCCCTGTACATTTCCTCTTACCTCTCGTTCTTGGTCCCCTTGCCATCTTGGTGACAACCATGCCATGAGCTCTCAAAGTCTCCTCCTCTGATAGCCTCACCCATGAACGCCACAGGAGCATAGCTCCCAGTTACTACTTTAGTCTCTCTCCTGTTTATGATATTTCCTGGATCAACCCCGAGATTCTTGAAATTCACAGAGTCTCTTTCACAAAATGAGGAAATATTAGTTAGCCTACACGGGGAGGGTTGGGTAGCACTGTGCTGCACATCAGTATCAAAGATGACAGAACGGGTCTTCATGTAGCAGGTTGTCAGAAATGATTTCCAGATGCAGGTCCAGCTAAACCAGTGCTTGCTCTCATTCTGTTGCTGAGAACAATTAAGGAAATTAAAAAAGAAAAGGAAAGCAATCACCTGGTACATTGTGGGTTTCTGTCAGCAAGAGTTCAGTACATGATATCCTGGTCTCTACGCCTCTGTGTCCCTGCCTGTCTGTCTTTCTCTCATGCACACACACGCACACGCACACGCACACACACGTACACACACGCACACATACACACATACACGCACACGCACACATACACACATACACGCACACGCACACACGCACACGCACATACACACATGCGCACACACACACTTTTGAATAGTAGGGTCATGCTTGCCAGCTACTCTGCCTCTGTTTACATTTATTCTTCATCCTGGGTGTCTGATTTTCATCTCACACAGATGTCAGGTGCCATGTTGGGGAGCTGTCGATCATATATCCACTTAGAAGGCAATCTGGCCATCCGGTTACTTGGTGACTCGTGACCGAGGCTCTGCGCTTCACAAAAGTTTACCCGTTTGCCATAGAAATGCCGTGTTCTTCCTCTCAAGCTTCCATGCTCTGGCTCAGAAAACTGGCCCAGACCCAGGAAGTGAATACCTTATAATTGTGGGTAAAATGCCACTGTCCTAGGACCCTCGGGCCAGCATCTTGATCTCCCACTGTGGTTTGCCATAGTCTTCATAGTGCATCTTCTGCCACAACTATTACCACTGTCAGATCTGAGGCATGAGTTACCTGGACCACTGACTAAGCCTACTATCGGGACATTTCCTATCTCTGACTCACACAATGCCTGCAGTTTTCCACAGCACCCAGTATGTAGGAACATGCAGCATCCCCACAGGGGATCACTTGGTGTTTCCACCATGCCATCCCTCACCCCACGACGTAAGTCCCAAGACAAGATTCTCCATAAAGCAGACCCTAATTTGTATAGCCTGATCGTACACTGGAGGGACTATGGAAACTGCCATCCAGTGTTTTCACAGGCCCAGCCGATACACTTGGAGCTGGACTGTAGCTATAAGCCCATTTGCCATCTGACTGCCACTATACCTCTGTGCTGGCAGTGAAGCCAAGGCAGATTCCAGTCTTTGAACATCATTACCACCTCCAGCATTGCGAGATTCTTCGTCTCCAAATCTGAGAGGTGGCCGGGGGCTCCCTCCACACCCACACTACCCAGGCCAGAGACACTTTGCAGAGAAATGGAGCAACTAGATCCTCAAACTGTCACTGTCTGTCATTGATTACCTCCTGCAGAACCAATAGTCGTGGGGTGGGGGCTAACGCACAGCACTGGAAGTGTCATGTCCGGGCTGATGAAAACACTAACATTAAGGTGAGCATGCCATGTTGGGTAAGAATGACTTGACCCTGGTGTTCTACTGTGCTTAGTCCTCCCTGGAAACAACCATGGAGCCAAAGCCATGGTCTGAATCATGGGTAAAGCCCAAAGGGATGCTCTCAACAATCCCACTCCTGGACCCGGGTCTCTTGGTGGGAGAGCAGGACTCCTGTTGCAACTGCATTTGCAGGGGATCAAGGCATTTGCAGATTAAACTTGAAGTCTCTGTTTCAAGGTGTGATTTTCCTTTCCTTCTTTAGGCCCCGCTTTTCAGAGTGTGTCATCCTGACAGAGCTACAACAGACAGAAGCCTCGTTTATAGTCCCACAAAGGATTCCAGAGACCATGCGTAGTCCCTGCATTTGTCAGTTAAATCTTAGCTTACACCGGACTAGTGTGTGTGTGTGTGTGTGTTGCTCACACACACATGCATGTGACTACACACACTTACACAAACGAATACATGCACACACACACACATGCACACATACCTGCACGCAACACAAGCACTGGAGGTATTACACAGAAAGCTGCAGTATACAGCTGCACCAAGAAACCACAATGTCTCAAACCAATGGCCAATGAGTGATGGCTGGATCCACGGTCCTGGGAAGTCTTAAGGTTCCATGATCTGATGGTCGGGGTGGGAAGGAAGCACTTCTGGGAAATATCTAGTCAGCAAGCATTTTCGTCAATAAGTGTGGGATCTCAAAAGGGCCCCACGGCCTATGTTGTGTTGGTCTTTAAGACAGCCTTTAGACCCAATTAGTAAGTGCCCCGTGTATTGAGATCCCTTAACCCATTATAAACTGGTCGAGAGTGCACAACTTTTCCCACAAGCCAGGCAGTGTTAGCTCTTTTCTGACTAAGTCTGTGGAGAGCAGTATTCAAATGTGTCTCCTCTCAGACGCTTGCCTGTGCCACTTTCTTACGTGCTCTGACTGGCAGAGCGAGAAGGGAGGAACAGCGCTGGGCAGACTGTCCTCTCCACATCATTCATCCGCAGAGCACTGCATCACTCAACAGTGGACACGGAAAGCCAGAGCAGCACTCTGCAGTCGAGGCAGGCCCTCGGCTGCTGTTCACATCTCTAAGATTCAGTCTCGCTGGCATCGATATCCTCATCTGTCAAATGGGAAGGACTGCTGTCAGATGGCCCTTCATAGCCAGAGACAGCTTGCCTTGCGTCCATCACTAAATGTCAGCAGCCAGGTGACCTCAGCTTTCCTCCACGTTGGAGAATGTGGGGCCAGGAGCAGGTGGCAGTCCCTATGATTCTAGTCAATAAGTGAAGAAAGGTCAATAAACACAGACACATTTAGACGAAGCAAGAAGGTAATGCCATGACAGTCACCCGTAGAGTCACAGGATCCTTCTGTCTTTACTGTAATTTACAAAAACAAAGCAGATTCAAAGGGAACTAAAACCTGCACTGTCAGCAATAGCACTGCGGCCCCTGTTCTGGGAGGCCTTTAAATATTAGATAACCACAAAGTGTGCTTCCTTTTCAATATTTGAAAACTCCTTCTTTTAGGAGCATTTCTGCATCTTAGCTGCTTGGATAAAGGTATTACCCCACAGATGGCAGGCGATGCCTCCCAAGAGCTGTAGGCAAGCTCCCTGCTTTTCACACAGGGAAAAGCACAGCTCGGGGTGAGCAGGGAAGGTGTCTGCCGGTCGGTGGCTTGTCTTCCTACCTTTGAGCATTTATCAAACTTTCACGATCACTTAGTCCGACTGTTTGGTTCATCCTGTCCCAGGGACCCATCTCTCCCCAGTTTAACAATCAGATCTATCTTGTTTCACGTATTTTGGTTTTGTTTATGTTTTATCAGAAAACCTTCAGAGAGACACATGGTGTTTCAGAAGGGAGAATTCTACTAGCGGCAGGACACTTAGTAGATGAAAGACAAGATACCAATGTTGGAAGGTAGTCTGGGGACAAAGTGAATGAGGACTAAGAGGATGCATCCAAGAAAACATTCTTCCATCAGGAGCCACATTTCATGAATAGAGCTTCATCTCAAAAGGCATGCAGAGGGGAGAGTTTGATCACGGCTGACACAAAGTCTGGCCTGCACTGGTCTGGGTTTGAACACTCCTCCTGGGGAAACAAACATCACAGCTACTCTCTGCGATACAGAGCAGCCCCATTTCCCACTTGTTCATAGTCCGGACACTGGAAGGGGTTACCTGTCTCCTGCTTCCCATTCCAGTGGTCTGTGTAGGAGCTGCTGCTATTGCTAATCTAAAGATTTTTGAGGCTATAAAATGAAGTCAGAAGGATAATTGCCCTTGGTGTGACCATAATCTAGGCTGCTTAGCATCTTGAAGATGGGCTGTGCCTAGTTACACATGATGGGTTATAAAGACATTGCACGTTTTATGCCCTGAAACTGCCAAGGTGCCCATTAACCCACAGCAGAGGCAGAAAGACAAAAAGCAAAAAAATCCCAAGGAGGAAGATGGCAAAGCATGCCTTCCTCAGAAGCACCAGTTCTACCAAGAGGGACGGCAACATTGGGTTGTACGCATACAATAAATACGTCCAGGCAAGCAATTGCTATGCATTCCTGGCACGTTTGTGTAAGGGCTCAGGAAGTGCAGGGGAAATAGTTCCATCAAACGTAGTGGACACGCCTCCACTGATTTTTCATCCCCCATCTCCCCACCGTTCATCTAACCCCTTTCCTTCTCTTCCCCACCCTTCCTTTCCTCCCTCCCACACCTTTCTTTTCTTCCTTTCTTTCTTCTTTTTCCCTCTTCCCTCCCCAGTTCATTCCCTCATTCTCCCCCCCATTTCTTCCCCATCCTTCCCTGGCCTCTTGCCCTCCCCCTCTCCCTCCATTCCTCAATCCATCTCTTTCTTCCTTCCTTCCTCTAAATACTTTGCGTCTTTCTTCAGGTTGACCTTTTCATCATCACCATGGATGTTCCTGAATATTCGCTGATGGAAGAAAGGCAGGGGCCAGAATAGACTTTGTTTTCAATGAGCAAGTGTAATTTTGTCTCGCGATCCTTTTTCCTTCTCTTTCTTAGAGAAAGAATAACTTAACCTTCCCAATTAGAAATTAACATCTTCAGAGTTTCCTGTCAAGGCTTTCTGCCGATCCTTAATGGTATCTCAGGGTTTGTTTTAACTTCAACCTTCAGCGCATGGAGCTGTTGAGCTGTGCAGTTCATGGACTCACAGGGCTCATCGCCTGTATTGACCTCTATACTCCCGGCTTCTCCGCATTTTGTCCATGTTCCTTTCATCTTATTCAGTGCTTCACAGTGGCTTTCTTAATCCCCTCTCTCTGGTCCTTAAGGCATGGAGCCCAGTTGTTTTCTCATCCAATGTTTGTCCATTTTCAAGGATATGATGCATGCGCTAACGTTCCCCTTCTGATACTCTTCGTAGCTAGAGAAGATTAGGAGCTTAATTCAGATGTTGCTTTTCTCCACATACCACTCTGTATCACCAGCTACACCCCTGCCAGGCTGTACAAGGAGGTTTGCTGGCTTCGAAGGCAGCTCTACCACCTGTTGGGGAGGTCATGATGATTATTTTCCATGGCCCCTGACATGACACCCCCCAAATGTGTTCCTCTGTCCTTGAGAGCTTGCTTGGAGGTTCTAACAAGGCACACAGCTGCTACTGTTTTATTGAATAAAAATGATTCTCTTCCACAGAGCGGGTACCTTCAGAGTGGACACATACAGAGCATTGAGAGGAGCAGGGGACTCCCCTAGTCAGCCAGGTCAGCTGAATCAACCCTATTGTTGAGTGAGCAAGCAGGTGACGTAGCAGGAAGGACCCCATCACGTTACATCAGTGCATTCCCGTATTCTGTTGGCCCAAAGGCCGAGGGGGAACTAGGGCTTTTCCCACTTAATGATTTCACACATGTTCAGGATTTTGTCTCTTTGCTTATCTCTTCTCTTTTCTCTCTGTCTTCCCTATGGCCTATAACAGTACAAATCCACAGTGAGAAATACAAACTCCTTTTCTTCAAGTTCACTTCACATACAGTAAACTGTAGTGTCTACTTTATGTTTCAAGTCTCCAGGCATTAAAAGAAAAAAAAAAGCAAAAATGAGAAATAAAACTTTGATTTTCAAAATTGTTATTTGTGCCATTTTATGCCTTCAAAAGATGACTTATTACAGCAAAAGCTATATACACATAAATGGGTGAGCATTGTGTAAGTGTGTATCTATATGTATGCATATGTGTGTGCATATGTGTTTATATGTGTGCATGTTTGTATGTTATGTATATAAGTGGGTGTGCATATATATATGTGTGTGTATATATATTTTTTATATATATATATATATATATATATATATATATATATATATATATATATATATATATAAAGTGTGTGTGTGTGGTTCTACTAGAACAAATTTCTTTCCATGGGGTAGTGTCTGGGAGTGGGATACCTACCTAGACTATATGGCAGGGAAATGCTCACAGTGCAAAACCAGTTTCATGTCCCATAGCTGTTCCCCCCTTATCTTCTGTGCTTATTTAATACCTTCTGATGTCATGTTGCTAGAAGGTGGCAGGACTTTGCACAAAGCCCTCCATTTGCTTCAAAGGCTCTGCTCACATGAGAAACTCTTGGCATTCATCCAAACCCATTTCTAGAGTTTAGGTCTTTGAAAGCTTAAAAAAATTACAGTGGTGTGTGTGTGTGTGTGTGTGTGTGTGTGTGTGTGTGTGTGTGTGAAAATACAGATGTGTAGATCAGAGGAAAACTTTTCTGGAGTTGGTTCTCTCCTTTCACCATATGGTACTAAATGCAGGTCATCACATTTGGCAGCAAATGTCTTTACCATCCGAATCTTCCACCTTATTAGGCCCTTTGACATCTTCTTTAACATTTCTAAACTGAATACACATTCTTCACCAAGGTTCATATTTATAACTTATGGGACCCTCAGTTCATCAAGAGATACACAATGGATGCTCAGGACTTAAGAGAAGAAATAGAGAATAAAGGTTTTCTTTGAAAGAAGGAGCAATTATAGGAAGCAGAAACACGTTTTCTTTCACATTCAGCTCACATGTCTTGGTTGTTTATTCACGCTGGGCAGCCACTGTTATAACGTGCACGTTATGTAGATTATCTCATTGACATGGTAATCTCATGCCCCCACAGTGCAGGACTCCCGGTAACCAAGAAATTAAACAAGTTTTCCATGATTCCTCACTTACAATGTAGTGAACCCGTCTTCTACCCCAGATTATTTCTGGCGCTGTAATAAAAATATCCTGATAAAAAGCAGCTTATGGAGAAAGGGGTGATTCACCCTACAATTCCAAGTTATCTTCGTAGCAGAAATATCAAGGCCGGGACTCAGCCAGTCACATCACGGTCAGTCAAGAGCAGAGCAAAATGAATGAATGCTTGTACTTGCTTATCTCAGTTTACCCACTCCTATAGTTCTGGACCCCCAGCCTAGGGAATGGGGCTGCCCACAGTGGGCAGAGTCTTCTCACATCAATTAACTTAATTGAAACAATCCCCCACAGAATTTCCACAGGCCAACTCAGTGCAGACAGTCCCTCACGAAGACTCCCTTCCCAGATGATTCTAGGTTTTGTCAAGTTGACAGTTAAAGTTGCACATCAGTGAGTCCAAAGAGATTGAGTCCTGCAACTCACAGATCTACTCACAATGTTCTACTGAAGGAAGGTTCTTCTAAAGCCGATTTATTATATTCATATATATTATCTTGTTTTCTGCTTTAGGTGCTTTTCTATTGACTTCTACTACTGCTGCTTGTGACTCTTCCTAGAAAGTGACCTGCCCTTGACCACACTTCTTCCAGCTCTTCTCCGACATCAGAAAACTAGTAGAATCACTGACTCCCTATATTTAATCTTCAGTGATCTATTTAAATGCATGAATTCTCTTTAGTTGACTGTGATCAAAGAAGTTTTTGCAAAGTTCTTCATCAACAGTAGCTTGCAAATCCAAACTCCAATCGCATGCTAATAGTGGTGAATGGCGAGAGCCTCTCTTTTGCTCTCTGTGCTTTTGGTCTTAAATCCATTGGGTCTCTAAACAGATGAGTTGGCCAGATGACTGAGGACACTATTCTTTGTATTTCATAAAAACCAGGAATAAAGTTTACTGGTATGATGATAAGTACAAACATAAAGTCAACTGAAAAATGTGTTTTGAAACACCAGGCTTCAGGGTATTGAATTCCAAAGTTATCCTTCCCTACCTCACTGCAACAGAGGATCTAAGAAATTGTTTCCTAATGATAGAGGTGTGGAATCAATTTTTTCAAGTGCCCAGGCAACCTGAGGAAAGACCAGAGCATGTGTGTTTCAAGTCAAGTACATTCAGCAAGAAGGGAAACTTGATGTGACTGGGATTCTAGTTACACCATTCTCAGTATCAGAGAAGTTCTAGCTTGTGGACCAGTTCTAGCACGTGGCACAGAAGCCATGGAAAACTGATACAAAAGTAGTGTTGAAGCAATTCCCTTGAGTACGTGGGATACGGAATCTCTCCTTAAACATGGAAATAGCTTCATAGCTTCTATTGACACACAGATTTGACTTTATCCTTGCTAAGATAACGGAATTTACAGCAGGTGTGGCTTACAGAATATGAGAATCGGACATCTTAAGAGAAACGGTCAACTTTTAGGATTAACTTCTTTGGGGAAAACCTGACTAGCAACATCAGGAAGACAGCCAGTTCTCACGGCATGTGGCATCCTGGGGGGGCAGGGTTGTGTACCATCTACTTTACAGGGACGTACGAATAACTATATATGGCTATTCACAAGACACATAATACAAAAAACCTTGCGGAACTAATCTAACTATGCCTTCCAGTTCAATGACAAGAAAGGAGCTTCAAAGAAAAGAGGTCTTCTTCTAGGTCTTTCTTCTAGGTCTAACATTCTTGAAATGCAACAATCCAGTGGGTTTTTCTATTTTTTTTCCATTTCTCACTTGGACAAATTCAGAGGATCAGTTGCAAGTATTTTATCTCTCCCACTGTTTTGTGGGAGGGGGGCACATTCTTCAGCCAAACAAAAGACCAAACCACAATCTCAGAACATAACTGCAACCAACTTAAAATACCAGCTTCAGTAGGACAGTCTAATAAAATAAGACTCTACAATAAACCTTTGCATGTATGGAAGAATTATGCTGAAAACCAACCTACATTCTGATAGCAAAAATGAATGATAGAGAAATAATGTTACTTCCTGAAAGAAATTATAGAATATATGTACTTGTAATGATGAGTAGTCTTTCTTTTGTTTATGAAGTCCTGAGAGTCCATGGTTGATTTCGCAGGTGATTAGACATCACTTTAAATATTGAAGAGCTATCTGAAACATTTCAAAAAGGGAAAAGATACTGTGCTTTAAAAGGCGGTAAGGCTGATTAGCCTCTGTTCACTACAATAGACTTCATTCAGTAACTTTCCAACACAGTGGGCCAAAGAGAGATACAGTCTACTAAGAGCAGAAGATTCTGGTTCTGGGGAAGGCTAACTTCCATTGCGCCTGATCTGGCCCACAGGGTTGTAAACGATTTGGTTCACAGCAAAATAAAATTGGTTAAGGTGAAGGGCTGCAGGCCATCTACATTTTTGTTCCAGGAAAACTTTGCAGGCAGTGGCTTCCTCTTGGCACCACGAGACTCCCATTAATGTGGTCATGGAGTGGTACACTTTGAGGAGACAGTCTTCTTTTACCACTTTGAGGAGACAGACCTCTTTGAGTATCCCGTGCTGCAACCTGCACTGAGCACATGTTTAACTAACGGAAGTTTACTTTTGAAACGGGCACATAAAGGCAAAGAGGATGAGGTGACTGTGTGCTCCTGCAAGACTCTTGTGCTTCCTAGAAGGAAGCAATCCCAAAATGTGATGCTGAAGCCTGTGTAGCCTGCTGTGCAACTTTGTGGGGAAGAAGTGCCAGTTTTGTTCTGTATCCTACAGAACATTGACTGAGTATGTCTGCGGCTATAAAACAGGGTACCACAGCTCACAAGATGCCGCTTGGACTAGATGTGTGCTTCATAGATAGAATGGACTGGAAGAGCCCTTAGGATGGTAGGTTCTCAAGCATGTGCTGAAAATAGATACAGCAGATACACCAATACATTCTAATGTGTGTATAGGGAGAAACACACACACACACACACACACACACACACAAAGAGAGAGAGAGAGAATAGATATTACTTCTTGTTTGGAACATTCACTCCCAGAGGAAAAGGAAGGATGATAAGGATCATGGAACTCAGTGAACTTGCAAGAACCTTCTGCAAGATTCTATAAGAAGAAATCAACTCTTGGAAAGGAGGAGACTCTTTGATATCATAGCTATCTGCCAGTAGTACATGGACTCCAGCGATCATGAATCACCCCCATGCTTGGGAGAGCTTTTTGCTGATGTAGCTGCCCAGATCCTCCGTATTCATATATATAACCCCTCCCTCATGCTTCTGTACATAACCCCCAATAAACTCACTGGTTTATCAATACAGACTCTTATGGAGTTCGTCCTTTAGCCCATCATTACCCTCTCTATCTTTGATGATGAGGAATGGACTCTACGTAAAAGCCATTTCAACCAAGAAGAGAGAACAGTGAACAGAGAACAATGGCAGAGCAATAAAGATGAGAAAAGTGAACTGTGGGTGAAAGAACAGAGAGGAATTTGAATCACCTCCTTGTGGAAACTTTTCTAGGCATAGAAAACCATATGCACCAAGCAGCCCCTTTTACTAACCCTGCAACTGTGTGTCCTCTGAACTGCTAGCAACTATCATCATTCATAAGGCTCTTGGGGCTTGGGTGTAGACCTAATCCCTTTAGTTCCCTAGTAGCAGGCCACGTAGGATAGTGACTTATATCTGTCTCTTCATGCTCTAGTGGAAGTTAGATATTTGAGTAGGGAGCAGGCACTTCAGAAGGTAGGCTAAGAAACGAATTTCTTCTGTTTGTGATCTGCTATTTGGCAGTTGGGTAGCTGGAAAATCTCATATTCTGTCTATAATCTTTTCATATTTGTGAACTGAAGAGGTTGCATATTTCAGAACCTGAAGAATCCAGACAAAGATGTGAGCCAGTGATACACAGCTTACAGTGTGCACTCTAGACGTGGGTATTTGTAGTTCAATCGGTTGCTTTTCAAATAACTTCCTGGAATCCTTGTAGTGGGTGCACTGTGGGCGGAACTAAGACAAGGTGGAACAATCCAATGTGGCTGATGGCCTCATAGGAAGACTTGGTCATGGATGGAAAACCACAACCATGGTGGGAAATTCTATATAAAGACAGAATCAGAGCCTTGGCTACTGCATCTCCATGCTTGGAGCACAGAGGATGGACAATCCCTTCCAGAAGCCCTGGAGACACAGGCAGAGCTCTTGGTACTGAAAGAGGCTCTCCATTTGTGGCACCGTGCCATGGCATCCTTAGGAAGGTCTGTCCTTCCTTGTCCCCTTAAGTTCAGAATCTATCAAGTGCTTCTGTACCAGGTGCTAGGCAAATAGAAATGGTAAGAAGATAGGAGCTGCCACTGATAGACTACAACTACATAAATGCACCATCACACCAGCCTATGTGAACCACAGTACCACGAGACAGATGCCATTTGATTCTCCATGTAAAAATGAGCACATTAACTTACTGAAAGATCAAGAATCTTGCCTTAAATCACAAACCTAATATCCAGCAAAGTCAAAATTTGAACCCAGGCCTCCAGGAACAATGCACGGAACCACTCACTCTTCATCCAGGCTCTTAAGTGAATGACATCAAGTCTGCGACAGCCATGAGCTCACTGCATAACGGAAGGACAACATACTTACAAGTTCTTAAAATTCCGGATGTTTTAGGAAGAGGCAGAAGATGATACAATGTATTAATACAACTGAGAAAAAGGCAGAGGCTAGCTCGGATGCTGGAGGCTTCTTGGAGGAGGAGATGGAGAGGATCTTAAAGGAGGTCAAGTATAGAAGCTAGCTAGATGCGACAGTCACCAGGAAAGATCGTGAAGGAGATGCAGCTGAGTGCTTCCTGGAGCCACTTGGGATTTCAGCAGGCTGGAGCTTCAAGACCAGCCTGAGTTTGGGCTTCATCCAGTGGCACAAAACACCTCTGAACTGGTCAACCATGTAGGGTTAGTACTGAGGCACAGGACTTGGGGGAAGGCAGGTATGGTGTCTAGGGACTTTCGCTTTCAGGTGTGGTTGCTGCCATCTATGCCGGAGTTGTTCATCTTCGCTCAATCTAATCACTTTTACTGAGCATTCCCTCCATGCTAAGCCTTCTTTTAAATGATGGAACCAAGACAAGGGCAAGTATGAAGAGTCCCAGGGTTTTGGTGCTTTCATTCTTCAATGACAACAAATTATCTTGTAAGAGCAGGCTGAGTGATAGCTGCACGGAGGCAGTAAACACAACACGCAAGGATGTGACACAGAGACGGATTGGAGGTGATCCCACCGATAGGGTGTCAGAAGGTCTCCGCAGAGAGGTGACACGCAAGCTGTGACCTGCAGGATGATGGTCTCCTCATGCTGAGAACTGATGCAGAATCATCCCTGATGAGGAAAACAGCAGGTGCAATGTCCCCAGAGACAAGCAAGCTTGACATTTCCAAAAAGTAAAAGGAAAGCTGAATGACTACCATGTCACCAAAAACAAGCATGACAGCAGACATGCTCAAGCAGAGAGAAGGTAACTGGGGACACTCTTGTAAGAGTTTGTACCAAAGACGAAACAATGGTGAGCCAGATAGGATTGGCAAGCAGAAACTGATGTTCTCAGATTCGCAGCTTCCAGACTTGCCTGGGTGGTAAGCAGGTTGTTACGTGTAGTTAGGAGAGAATGCATGCAAATATCTGTGAGCATTCTCACAATTCTGGAATTAGACACTTGAGCTGGAGAAACATTTAGAAAATCTTTGTTCAGTTAGCTTACTCTAACAGTGACAGCTCTTAAAGTCAAGCCGTGTTTTCAAATGACAGTGAAGTCACCCATCACCCTACTCGTCCCTGGTCATTCAGAGCTGTAAGGGCAGAAGAGGCAGTGGTCAGCCCCTCCAGCTGGGCTCTGTGCCAGCGCTGGCGGAACTCGGCGCCTGACACACTGATCTGGTTTACTTAGACCTTGGCTACTCACTCTCTCCTTTCTCTAGGGCTGAATTCACTGAGCAGTCTCCAAAGTCATCTGCCCTACTTAATTGGCTTTGGGTCTTAAGTGGACCTGCATCTATCACATTCTGGTAACCCGAGCTTCTATCTTGGCACTCACATCTGACTTCTTTTGGAGGTTTCTGACTTTATGCTCGCCTCAGTTCTGAGCTGTTGCTGCAGATCCAGATTTCGAACGGGAGGAATGGATGTCATGGTCATCTGAATTCCGAAGCAAAAGAGATAAATTCAATGTTTCATCACCATATGCTAATTTTATTTTATGGGTTTCATTAAGACACTTTCATGCATGTACATAGTGTATTTTGATCGTATATACTACCTCCATGACCCTTTCTTGTCCAAAGGCGTATTTTTAATTTCACCAAGGATATAAAAACTAATAATAAATAAGTACATTTTTGTATCACAAGAATAATGACAAATAAATACTCATTCCCCAACTCACCCAATCACTGAATATTGCTCAATTACCACCCCGCACCAATTATTACTTCAGGCACTGCGACAGGTGGGGTAAACGGTAAAAAGCACAGACGGGACCTTAGGCTTCATGAGCTCTGATTACAGCTCGGAGGCTGAAGGAGGAGGAGGAGCCAAGCGGAATACGGAGGAACACCAAGGCAGAGCAGTCAGGCAGGGAACTGTACCCAGAGAGGAAAGCAGAAATGAAAGACATCCAGGCGAGGGTCGTGTGGACGCAGGTACAGATGTCGCCTACTGGGAGGCTCTGAGTCACCTATGACACAGCAGGCCTCCAAGAAAGCCATCTGGGAAGACCCGCTGGGTCTGCAGCGAGCCGAGGAACTTGTCTGGGAAGCTGGCCCTGTTCTTCCAGGTCCCAGCTCCGCAACCACTGTGAGCTTGTTCTGCCCACCCTTGACCTGGGGTTTCTCTGTCCACCTCTGCCAAGGGCCTTCTCCTTTTCCTTAGGACAGTCCGCAGAGTCCTCGCTCTTTGAAGGAGGATTCTTCGTGACCCCAGGCTGAGTCATTATGAGCCTGCTGCCTCTTACCCATGTCATAGTGATGTCACCATGGCGACTATTTTAGGTGAAGAGTTCCAAATTCTTCAGCTCACGGACTGCTTTCAGGTTGGGTCTTTATACTCTCTTGCTGGCCTCTCTCAAGTGCTGGCCTCCTCCTCTCACTGGTGAGTTAGTAATCCTGGCCCTCCCCATCATCTCAGAGCACTGATGGGAAGCCTGAAATGTTGCGTTCAGTTCTTTGCTGACTGCGGTTGCTCAGTCGTCACCTGCCCTTTCACACTGAAGAAGAAAAAAAGCACCCCTCCTTTAGTTTTTCGTGTCGTGTCCCCCAAATCATCTTGCCTTTTTTGTCAGAATCTTCAGGGCAAGGGTTTACGTGGCAATGAGTTTTTAACTTTTAGTCACTTTTCTCCATTAGGAAGAACAGCAAATAACACCAACAGCAAAATGAACGAATCCCGGACTCACCAAGGCGTCTGACCTGTGTATCTCAACTCCAAATCACGGGGAGACTCTCAAAGGGAGACGTAACCAGGCTCTAAGTGACTTCCTACTTACTACCGACTTGTTAAGGAGGGCAGTCCTGTTTTGCCTTTTCCAAGCAGAAAGCTCGGTTGTGGGGGGAGGGAACACAGGCTACTTGCTCCAATAAAACTTCAAGACCCTAAGACAGCTCAGGGGAGACACTGACTTAGAGGCGGCGACCTTTCTCTCTGCTGAGTGAAACTGAGGTCTGAAAGATGGATATTGGTCTCTGAGCCGTGCGTCTTGCAGCGACACTTCTTTTAAAGAGTGGGGAAATCATTCAAATGTGTAAACTGAACTTGGGTTTGCCAAGCGTTTGCATAAATCTCTGCACATCAAATGGCACGCTATCACAGAGCGAAGGGATGTGTCTCGCCTCTGGAAAAAGTGTCAGACGATTTGTGGGGGCAGAGCCTCACCTATCACCATCCTGCTGACTCGGCTAAGAGATGGAAGTGTATTGATATTCCACAAGGAAGAGGGATGCGGTAGTAAACACAACTGGGGGTGGGAACGGATAGCTGAGAGAGCTGTCTGCAGTAAGACTAAGAACCTCTTCCCAAAGATGGCACCGAAAGCAAAGACGGAAGTTCCTTCCTCCCCAAAGCCGAAGGCAGCGCAAAGGACTTGAGCATTGATAAGGCAGTGCTGAAACTGTCCACAGCCACAAAACGACGTACAGCGCGTCAGGCACCTCCCGGCAGCCCAAGGCCTTGAGGTTCTGCAGGAACCCCAAATACCTTCACCAGAGCCCACACAGGAGAAACCAGCTTGAGCCCTCTGCCATCATCAGAGTCCCCCTGACCACTGAGCCAGCCATGGAGGAGACAGAAGACAGCTCACTGTGTTCACTGCGGATGCCAGGCCAACAAGCACCAGTCAGTCTGGGGAGAAACTCTCTGGCATTTATGTGGTCAAAGTTAATACCCAAGAGGCATACTGGAGAGAGAGAGAGAGAGAGAGAGAGAGAGAAAGCACGTGTTCTGCTGACTGCTGACCATGATGCTATGGATGTGGCCAACAAAATTTGATCACCTAAACTGAGTCTGGCTGGCTAACTCTAAATCACATTTTTTTTTCTTCACCATAAAACAAAAAGACCCAGAACAAAAAACTTACAGCAGAGAAAAGACCCAGATAACGCAAACAGAAGAGCCTTATCTCTAACCATACCAGCTACAATCGCTTTTCACTTCAGTTTTACTTAATTCCTTATTCATTTTAGTCTCCTGAGAAGGAACTCACTGTGCAGTCTGAGCTTGGCTTGAACTCGTGATGCTGTTACTGTGGTCTTTGAGTCTAGGGTTCCAAGCCTGCATCACTAAGCCGAGAGCAATTGGTGTCTCAAATACCCCCCAAAGCCATCCTTCGCTATTCCTTAGACGAGATGAATCCACTTAGTGATTTAAGAGTTGTGTAGAAAAGTTTTCCCAGATGGTGGGAATGGGACGCAGGTGATCACTGTTGCTATAAAAATGTCATTCTGGTTATCAGAATAGAATTGTTTTTAGGGAATAATCACTGGAATTTTGTGAAATCAAATTCTTCAGAGAAGAGAAAGCATGCAAATGAGTTAGTTTCAAACTGTGCTCAGTAGAATCTGTGTGTGTTGCTGAATAAAATGTGCCCTTTATCCTGTTCTTATCCTGATGCTGAAGAGACGTGGGAATCGGCTCCAGGAGGCCACCAGGCCGTGCGGACATTCGGATTTCCAGACTTCGCATCGCTCTACACACCGTCTTCTAACCGGTCTCCCACAGCACGTTTCCCCTTCAGCTGGTTCCTTCTACCCTGGCAAAAAATGAGCTTCCCAAACAACACAAACTGCCTCCTGCAGGTCCCCGTTATTGTCAGGAGGAACTGACGCTCTTCCCTGAGAGCAGGACACACACTAAGTCCTGGGGGCTCGGGCCTCTACTGGGTGTGTGCTCGGTTTTTCCTGCCTCTGAACTTGGGTGACCCAGTGCTATCGGGCGTCCATCTCCTCACACACAGGTCCTCTTTTCACTTGATAAATGCTGGTTGCTTGTTTGCTCCTGTGAAAAGCCTTTTCCCAGTCTTCTTGTCTCATCCTTGGCTCTGGGGCACCCTTCCCTGCACGTACTCCTGGGCTGTACTTTTATCATGCATTAGACAAGTAATCACAGAACCTCTCTATTAGGAATGTCTACATTTTTACTTTTCTGAATCACATGGTATAGCAGTTAGGCTGCTGTGGGGGCTCATGAAGAGAGACATGGGGTGCTTTCATAGACTCAAACCCTGCCATACCTCAACAGAGGGAACCACTGCACAGGCCAGCGCCAGACTCAACAGTGGAACCCTGAGTGTCTCAGCTCAAGTGTTTCTATTCTTTCAGAACTCCTCAGGTGTTCTACTGGTAGCACATGCAGATCATTAGCAATTAAACAACCCCACAGAAATCCAACACCGGCAGACAATACAGAACACACTAGACCTAGGACAGCCCCTCGCCCAACAGTGCATCAAACATTTTCAAACATAACTAAAAATAAAACTTCCCCCAACAACATAGAACAAAGATTTGTCTGAAGCTATGTATCAAATCTAAGGATATCAAACCAAAATTTCATAGTTTGCATTACATATATAACACTGTGATATATGTTCATGTACAAGGCGAATGCTAGAGAGCCGAAAGTTCAAGTCACAAAAAATGCAAACAAATAATAATTCTCAGCTTTTAAATCATTTTACTTTTCCATGTTGGGCCACATTCGTAGCTACCATGTGCTTCCTCTGGCCCTGGATATGCTTTCTCTATATTAACGTGAGCCACAGATGCCCGGTGCAGCATTCAGTGAACAAGTGAATCCTGCCCCACATGGGATTGCGTTCTTAAATGTTTGCCTAGCTGGGCTGCCACTGTGTTCCGCATCAGTTGACCTACCTACCAATGAAAATCTCTCTGAGGGTAAAAATAGGTGCTATAAATGATTGTTGCAGGATTGCATTATGAAATGAAATCCAGCACTACCCTGGCTCACTGGAACACTTGGCTTTATTAAACACAGAATGGGCCACATACATGTTAATCTCTCCCCAAAATTGTGTGTGCGTTCCTCTTAACATGCACAGGAAGCATGACCACCCCAATCACATCTACTGTTAGAACAGAGGAATGAGTGAGCCAATATTTATAGCTCTGTAATTTTGCATGAATGAATATTAGAGTACTTTTACAATAATCTACCATTATTAATAAGAACTATTGTCTATATTAAACGTAAACATTACAGATCAAGTCAAGCAAAGGAGAGAAAAGGATTTACTCGGACATTTCAGAGGGTCAGCTTTTAAGTATGGCTAGAATCAAGACTTCAAATAACACAATATAATTCATTCTCTGTGTGTTCATCTCCCTCCCCTGTCCCCCTCCCTAAAATCCAGCCAAATTTCCTTCAGACAAAATTCCTTCCTCTATGCTTGCCCTAGTTCGTAAATAAATTACCTTCATGCAAAGACAAGATGGTCTGTCAGCAATTCAAAAGTTCAAGGCTTCCTTGATTGTGATAGCTTATAAACTTCAGGGAGAGAGAGGTCTGCCACATTTCAGATACAGTTTAAAGATGGGCTTTAGTCGCCTTGGTGTGGGTAGCCGGTTTATTCTGGGCAGAAGTTCTAAGAGTCGGTTGGTATGTATGCAGTGCTTATCCTACATAGTACATATCCCAAGACCTTTGCGTGGCTTCTTCAGATTCTCTTGGTGACCCTGCATGGCCGTCTTAGCTCTGAAACTCGTAGGAATGGAATTCTCTCATACCGGTAAAAGAAAGGAGGCTAAAGAAGGAATGCTGGGAAGTAAAGTTAGCACCATATCCTGAGAAACGATCAAATGCTCCTCTGATTTAAGCTTTTATGCTAACTAAATGAGGATTGTACGAAGCTCTCTGCCTTAGACTTCAGAAGGAGCAGACACAATATCAAACTCAAAAATCTAACACTCCCTGCTCTGTAAGATCTTTAACTTCGGGTGCCGATTCCCTGGGCGTGAAGAGCGGGGACAGAGGCCCAAGGCATGGATTCTGGGGTCACATACCCGGTCCTCACATTCAGTTCTGCCGTTGGACAGCTGTGATAATCTGCTCACCGCAAGCATGCTCCTAACTACCAGCTCTCTTGTCCGTAGATGGGGATTGTTATCAGGTTTCTATGATAATTAAATGATATTATACCTAAAGGGCACTAGCAAATGCAAGTCTAAGCTCTTATTCACAGAACAACATCTGGTGTCACAGCCAGCTTTATGGCCGCGTTCCCACGGACCCTGGCTGCTTTAAATCCCATCGCTTAGCTCAACACACCACTGTCCATTCTCTTGGAATCATTTAATTTTAATCTTTGAAGCTGTATCATGCAATTGATGCGCAGTGTGGCGAAGGGGCAGACACACTGCCATGTACGCAATGCTGGGGGTGTTGATTTTTAGTTATGATTGAAATTGTTGTACGCCCTGTTGGGTGAGGTGCTCTCCTGGGTCTTGGCATTTTATAACATCTGCAGGTGCTGGATTTCTGTGGGGGAAGTTTGATTGCTTATGATCTGCTCCTGAGGAGTTCAGAATCAATAAAACACCTGGGCTCAGACGCTCAGGGTTCCACTGTTGGTGGAGTACGGCGCTGGCCAGGCGGTTCCCTGTGCTGAGGTCTGGCAGAGCTTGCACCTGTGAAATGCCTCCTTGTCCTTCTCGCTGAGCTCACACAGCAGCACAACACTACAAAGGGTGTGCCAATGTGCAATAGGACCTCTTGCCAGCTACTTCAGCATGGCGACAAGGAAGAAGAGAAACTGCAGACCTCAGAAAGTCCAGTAAAGTATGCTCCAGGAAGCCACCAGAGGATAGAGATTAAGGTGTTAATTGAAGGCTCCTGAAGGAAGAGGAGAGAGAGAAAGGAAATAAGCCTTTCTGAAGAGAAAAGGCTGTGAAATTAATAAATAAATGAGGAAAAAAGCTCCAAGGTGAGAGCCACAGAATGAAGGCCCTTAGAGATAAAGAATTCAGCTGGGAGCAGGAAAAAGCAAAGTTCTTACTGCTTTTCCTGATCATGGAGCTGATGCTCCCTCCCGCCGCTGGTGGTAGCTAGCTTACCGTTTCACAGACTGAGTTTTCTGACAGCTGCATTGTATGTGTGTGAAGCTCAAGATGTTGTGTCTGAGAGCTATGGAAATGGCTGTATGTTTCCCTTTAGCAGTCGTGAAAAAGATTGCCAAATGGCCAGAGTTTTTCAGCCAGAGATACATCCCACTGGCTCAAGACCCCCTACTCTTGTAGAAGCTGCAGCTTAGAGCCGAAAAGCCACTTAGTTAAACTGAACTGTTGTTTTGTTTTTTGTTTTTGTTTTTTTTCCCTGCAAACCTGTCTAGAAAAGGCCCTGATAAGACACGTCTGCTGTGGTGAGGAGAACTCTACTCACGAGCCGACCCTTCCTGCAGACAAAGTGACCAGTTCTTTTTCCTGAAAACCAGACTCTAAAAATCAGGAAAGTGTTTCCTCAGGGTCAGCACACAGAAGTCATCTTCCAGAACTGGCAAACGTTGTATCTCGTGCTGGCAGCTGAAGTTGGTACTGTAAGAATCACCCAGGTGGTGCTGGTTTTGAAGGCATGAAGGGGTCATGGAGAGCAGCTGAGGCTTGGTTGGCACTGTGAGAGGCCAGGAGAGGCCATTGGTGAAGGTGCAGCCTTGGTAGTAGTTGAAGGCCCAGATGAAGAGGTCATATAAAGAAGTTGAGACTTGACATCATGAAGAGAGCCCAGGAGAGGTCATTGGTGAATGTGCAGAGTTGCAGCAAGGGACCCCAGCAATATTTGAGATGCCAGTACAATGAGATGACCACCAAGAACAGTAGCAACCATGGAATGAAGCCTGGAGGACAAGCTGTGTGAGCCAGAGAGGGCAGAGCAGAGAGCACCCCAAGTCCTTTGGGGGAGCCCAAAAGATCGTGAGTGAATTCCAGATAATTGGACATTGATGATGTTTTCCTGCTGTCCACAGACATTGTGAACAGCTTGATAGATGTTTGCTATCACTTGTCCTGTGCATTAGACACTCATGATTGTTCTCTTGTGAATAGCTTTGCTAGTGTGGTGTTAAAGTGTGTTGTAAAGGTAAAGCAATTTTTTTTGTATACAGAGAAGGGGAAATGTTGTGGAAGTTTATTTTTAGTTATGTTTGAAATTGTTTTATGCCCTGTTGGGTGAGGGTCCGCCTAGGTCTTGGCGCTTTGTATTCGCTGCAGTGTTGGGTTTCTGTGGGGGACGTTTGATTGCTTACGCTCTGCACCTGAGGAGCTCTGAAAGCATAAAACAGCTGAGCTGAGATCCTCGGGGTTCCACTCTGAGTATGACACTGGCCATGATGGCGGTTCCCTCTGAGAGCTCGCAGAGATCACGTGTGAACATGCCGCTTGTCCTCAGTGAACACACCGCAGCAGACTGCTCCAACGCAGTGTGTAACTCCACCTTCCCTGCCGCACACCAGCACCCAGCCTTGCATGTCTCCCTAGACATAGAATTCTAGGAGATGGACTGCTCAGGTGTCCAGTGAGACCCGGTAACACAGGTACTGGGGTTCTCCGGGCAGCGGAGAGGCTGACAGCTCAGGAAGGACACGGTTTCCTTTACAATCAGAACTCGCTTCAAACAAAGAAACAGGAAGAGCACAAGGCCAAGAAGCCCTGGCATTCTCTTCCGTAAACCCGTTAGTTTCCCACACGAGTGCGTTGCTCGCATCAGGCATGGTTACATGGAAGCAAGGCGAAGGACCAAGGCTGGCCCCACTGTGTCTTTCCCTCCAAGCCATTGCCTCTCAGTGCGCTGAGCAAGAGGTCGGCTTGAAACAAGGATGGCGGCACAGGTGTGTGATCTCAGCCCCAGGGAGAGCCAGGAGGGTCACAGGATCATGTGTGTTTATGTGTAGAAATGTGTTTATGGATGAGCATCCAACAGCAGCCTTCACATATGAGGATAACTATGTGATCCGTTTACAATTTTAACTTCTCCTTACTGAGATTGAGGTTAAACTGAAAAAGTTGGAAGACAGAGCTTATTGTACAGAAGAATAAGCTTTGATTTTGTTAAGTTTAAGGGGTATGTTTTCTTGGATTTGAATAAGGGAACTCATCTTTCATTTTATGCTGGGCTCTTCAAACTATAAAGTCTGGTGTGGCTATTTATTACTATTATTATTATTATTATTATTATTATTAATCATTATTTCATCATGAGAATGAATCAGAGCCTCGGAGAAATTTGTGCTCATCGCTTGGTAAAGACAAAAACATTAAAATCAGTCTTTTTCTCTTTTCTCTCTCTTTCTCATTTCCTAAGGGAAGTCAATGAATGCCTTCCTTTCTCCGTCCCAGATGCCTCCCTCTCTCTCCAGCACCTCTCTTCCTTACAGTGGAGACTGTGGTAGACTGAGCCACTTGACAGAGAGTGGAAGTGCTCTCTCTCTCTCTCTCTCTCTCTCTCTCTCTCTCTCCCTCTCACCCCCCCCCCCACAGGAAGGGAGAAGCTGGCTGCTGAAAACTGTCTGGTCTTGGTGTTGTGTCTCACGTGCTTTCTGCTGCAGGGGTCCCTTGCGTTAGGAGTGATGTACCTGTCCACTGGGCAAGTGAGAGCAGCTGACTAGATGGCGCTCTGTCCCTGAGTTCAACTCTAAGCCTGGAGCCCATTGTGATCTGGTCCCTTTCTCCTGTGCCTAACTACCTGCTGGAGAGCATGGAAAACCCTTCAAATGCTTTCCTAGCAAACACCTTGTTTCCCTGCCCTGTGAGCTCTTGGTGACTCCCTCTGGAATCGCCCACCCTCCCTCCCAGCCTCCCTGCTTCTCTGATGAATTCCTCTCTTAAGTGTTATCTTAGGCATAAAATATGATTGCTTATTCGGAGATAGATAACACTTTCTCAAACCTGTACTAGAGAAAAGTATATTGGTAAAAACACGAAAAATAAAATCATAAAAACTAAACGGGGCGAGGAGAGAGGCACAGCCTCCTCAAAGGGAGAGCTTCTAACCTGAGGCAGAGTCCATCAACTAAGCATCATTCAGGATTAAAACGCAGGGGACAACTGACGTCTTGACTCGCAAAGTGAATGTTCTCAGCGTAAAATTCCTGACAAGGGACTAGGAATGTAACCCGGTGAAAACAACCGGGAAGTAAAATTCAGAGAAGTACAATAAATGTTAAAACAGATCAAATTGTAAAAGTCTCAGGAGCTACCAAAGGAATACAAATCAAATTTATTGGCTTTCTTATATCTATTTGGCAAAGTTTTTTTTTTTTTTTTGGCAAAAATTTTGGATGTGATCACGATATATGTATACGTGTATAAAAATTTCAGAGAATAAATACTTTTTTAAAAATCACGCTATCAGGTTCAGTATCATTCAGTAAATATCAGTCAGTAAATATCCCCTGTGGGGGACTGGCTTGGGCTTACTACAGTTAGCCTTGCCTTGATGATGCACTCTGACCCCTGCCTGTGGGCTTAACTCCTGCCTAGCTGTAATCAATGGCATTAACTACTATTTGAGAAACAACAGAACATGACATATCCTGAGGATTCCCCTCTTCCCTAGCCACCTTTCATCACAGAGTAGAATTCCCATTTCTGCTTATTCAGAGACGATGAAGGACAGGCGGAACAAACCTTTGGTTTGGAACTGAATCTAGCCAGCTTTACCTAAACTCTAGTCAGTGCGAACACAAGTAAACAAGAAACAGACTTTATTAAGATGATGTATCCATACAGGCCATCTATTGTGCATGTTTACCGAAGCAGAAACGCCCGAGGGTTGGGGATATAGCTTCATTTGTAACGTGCAAGCGTGGCGATCCCCGTTTAATCCCCAGTCCTCACGTATAACTCTGAGCACAGTGGTGCACGCTTGAGATTTCAGTGCTGGGGAGGAAGAGGCAGGGGGATGCCTGGATCTCACTGACCAGCCCAGTCTATTCAGTGTGTCCCAGGTCCCAGTAAGACACCCTGCCTCAAAAATAAAGTGAGCCACTCTTGAGGACGGATTCATGATGTTCACCTCAGCATGTACTTAAACCTGAACATTTATAAAATAAACAAAGTAATGTTTGATATTGGTAAAACAGCAACAAATATTTCGGCCATACCATTAAGGGAGCTGAAAATTTTGGAAAGGAAGAAGGAAGGGAAGGAGAGGGAAGAAAGAAAAAGAACTATGAGAAAGTAGAGCAAGGAAGAGAAAGAAAATAACGGGGAATTGCCTTTTCACCGAGTATCCAGGAGAAAGTAGCTGGAATTGGGATGTGAGAAGTCAGCATCGAAACACAGTAACTAAGAAAAGGGCTAAAACAGTAGCTGGAGCCTTACGGTCAGGTACCAACCCCAGCGCTGATGAGCAAGACAACTTGCACCCAGTATTCGTTCAGGCTGCGTATGCTTGGTCAAAGGTTAACTCATTCCCCACTTACAGATGAAGAAGCTGGCTCTCAGTGGTCACCTTTGGCTACCCAAAATCACGGGTCATTCTGAGCTGTGTGTGAGGTCACACTTTCAAGGAAGCCCTTGTGCATAACACCTGCATCCGACTGTCCTTGGATGGCTCAGCTTCTCTGTGCTGACCAACTGCATTTCCTGAGGGGCCCCAACTTGTGCTCTACTTGTAAGCGGGGGACAAAGCTAGCTAATGAACACATCGACACTAATTATGAGCAACGATGGTTTGCAAGACCTTTCTTTAGACTCCTCTCTGATCTTGTCAATTCCCATTTTGAGAGCCTGCCCAGCGTATTTCAGATGAAAGGGTAATAATTACTCATTTATTCAAAAGATTCAATTAGGAGCCTTTCATCAAAGGGTCTTAAGTGCTTGTGGTGATCCTTCAAAGGTAGAACTGATATTTACAGGGAGAAGAAAGCGACGGAGCCCCATCTGGAGTCTAAATGTTTGACATGCCACATCAGGGATGAGTCAACCCCCATGGAGGGCAAGAAGTAAGCCAGACTTGTTCTCTGAAGGTTGCAGACAGAAAAGAACAGTTTGAATTCTGATCTCTCCACACCGTAGTTATCACAGGGACATGAAGACCCTAGGAAGGATTGGAGTCAAAGCTCAGCTGATAGAATCTGCAGGGGAAACCTAGACTCCTGAGAGCAGCAGGTGTGGAGGGCAGAACGATGACTTGTCAGGCGGAGTTTCGCTGTAACTCCAACAACTTACTCACACTGGGATCTTGGGAAAGTCTCTGAATATTTGTTTTTTTTTTCTTTTCCATTAGTTTGCCAAAACCTCTGGCTCCATTTTGCAAGCCTCTCTCTCTCTCTCTTTCTCTCTCTCTCTCTATCTCTCCTATCTCTCTCTCTCTGTGTAGGTTTTCTGGAAATGTGTGCATGCAGCCATGTGGTGTGTGTGTGTGTGTGTGTACTCGTGTTTTATACTACAAAACCCAGTTTAGCTTATGTCCCAAGGAGTAAGCATTAATGGGAATGAGCAGAGAATTACAAACACAGTCTTAGTTAAGGTTTCTACCACTATGATAAAACACCATGACCAGAAGCAATTTGGGAAGGAAAATGTTTATTTCAGGTGACACTTCATCATTGAGAGAAGTCAGGGCAGGAACTCAAAGCAGGAACCTGGAGGCAGGAGCTGACATGGAGGCCATGGAGGGGTGCTGTTCACTGGCTTGCTCCCCATGGCTTGCTCAGCCTGCTTTCTTATACAGGCCAGGACCAGCACCACATATGTGCCAGGGACACTACTATCCTAAGTGATCTGGGCCCTCCCATGTCAATCATCAATCAAGACACTACCCTCCAGACTTGATTGCAGGCATATCTTATGGAGCTATTTTCTTAATAATTTCCTCTTCTCAGATAAGTTTAGATTTGTGTCAGGTTGACAAAAACCAACAGCAAATACACCCTTGTGGTTCTGATTTTGTGTCTCATCCTCACTTGTAGTCCACCTCATGTCTCCAAATCAAAAATGTCTATAGCATTCAGGCATCTGCACCCATTCACTGTGTTGCTAAATACTCGAACTCCCTGATCCAGTGTCTCAATTGAAGGATTTCTTGACAGTGACCCCTTTGAAACTGACCATTGTGTTTTTTACAGAGCAAGCAGTAAAATGATAGCATGCTCAGACTGATATATTTGAGGAGGGATTCAGCACATTAACGTGGTCAAGGCTAAGGAGGGCAACAAGGGTTCAGTTGGGTCTGGAGGCTGGCAACTTTAAGGGGCTGTCGTTACCCATAAATTAAAGAGGCAAAGAATTGGATGGTACTTCTATTCAAAGGCAGCTTGCCTGGAAGTGGCTTTGGGAGGCAGGCTCATCCAACACAAGCTGCCTGCTCCCAACGCAGCCAGGGAAGGTTAACCAACAGCACTCTCTTGGTGACTTTAATATCTCCATTGCTGCTCGCTCTTTTACCCACACTCTACAAAACTGTTCAAATACAACCCACAGCCTTGCTGCATGGTTAAGCTAGAACATTTCGACAGAGCTTTCCAGACAGTATCTCAACTCAGAATAAATGCAGAAAGGTAGTGTTAATCTGGTGCTCGGTCCAGTCGTACTGAAACCCTGGGATTTGTTCTGTTGCGGAGACATGTCTTAAGTGTTAGAAAGAGGAGTGGGGCTGGCTCAGACTGAAAGCTTCACTTCAGGGAACAGAGAAGGAAACACGTCCTTAACCCTGAGGAGGGGAAAGAATGCATAGATGTGGAGAATGGATATCTTCCAGTCACTGAAAACGAGAGGCCCGTGCCAGTATTTGCTGCTCCCGTCTTACTTCAGATGTGTCCTGGGACCCGTAGGACTCAAGAACACCCTGCTCCTCTGGTTGTCTCAACCATGAATTCATGGGAGAGGAGTTTATTAAATCCCGAACAGGCTAGGACAATGGCTTTCGAGAGGTAGAAAGAAACCCCAAGAATGACAGATGACCCTCATATGCTTCATCAGAACATGAACATAAGAGTGAGATGCCTTTCGTGAACTGAAAATAGGGAGAAAATTGCTCTTGGGGAGTTGCAGCTGAGCCTACACTCAGTGGACATGATTCGTCGGTCTGCCACCTGTGAGAGAAACCCGACTTACGTCAGGAAAAGGCTAAAGTGAAAACTCTGCACACATACCAAGGGCGCATCATGTGTCAGGAGACGTGGCAGCTTGCACATGTGATGTTATTTAAAGCTTCACAGCGACTCTGTACCGCCAGGTTCATTTTTTTGTGTTTTGTATAAGCCACACCTGAATTCCACAGAGCTTAAACCACTTGCCTAAACTCTCACAGCAGGTGCAGGGAAGAGAACTGAAGGGGATGCAGGGCTCATGCTCAGAGCGCTGTTCAAAGTGGTGGAGCATGGAGGCCACTGTGATTTCACAGAGTAACCTGGAAAGAGCCAGACTGTGACAGTGACGGCAGGGCATCCATTTCCAGTCCATCTTGTACACTCGAAAACCAGAACTCGAAGCTTATAGACTTTTCCAGAAGGCAGAGAGTGGGATTCTATGATGCAATGGATTGAATCCTGGCTGTCAAATGAGTGTCTCATCCAGGACAGGGCATACGATGGGTTTGTGGAATAAAGGTCTTTGCAAGTGTGTCTGTGGCGCAGATGTTGCATGCACAGCATCCTGGAGGAGAGGAGATCTGGTCCTGTGTGAAGATGGAGGCAGAGAATGCAGTCATGACCTCATGAAGCAGAGAACACTGGATGCCCACAGAGGCCGGGGGAGGGTCTTCTCGAGTCGACAAGGTGGACTTGACTCTGTAGGTGAGAGTTTCAAACTTTGTACCGGGAGACAAAGACCTTCTGCTGTCGTAAGGCAGTGTATCCCCCGCTGCTGTGGAAGCCTGGTATCTGAGGAGGGCTTAGGTCAGGTAGACACAGGAGACCAGAGTTTGGAGATGTTTGAGACCACTTCCTGTAGCTGGCTAAAAGACAACAGGGCCTGTGAATATAAGAAGGCTTTGCCAAGCTCAGCTACAAAACAAACACGTATTCCTAAAGTTAGCTTCCTTACATGGCCGCACGTACTGCCTAGAAAAGAAAGCAGTCAACTTTTGCTGGTTATAATTTTCAATGCTCTCTAAGTCAGCTCAGCATGATACGATTGTCTCCTGTCTGAAAACATTGAACAACACCACAAAATGAAGTTAGAAACTCAGCCTTAATGCTTTGAGCTTCACATGTGAGAAACGAGAATATGTTTGGAAATTCTTAGCACTGTTTTTGACACATGGAAAGCAATAAATGGATGTCATTTTTATATTTTAACAGATGAGTATGATGTCTGAGGAAAACAAACTTCAGGGAATAGTTTCATCAGAATTTAGAGAATATTTACGGCAAGTAGACAGCGCTCAAAATGTTTTACTTACGGGGAAAAGGCAAGATGCAGAAATACAATTGGTAGCATAGACTATGTAACGCGTTCCCTGACATTTTGATGTGATATTTAATACTTTCAGTTAAGTATGTGGAGGAACACTTGTGCTTATCAATGTAGTACGGCCCACACATAGCCTACAGTCCGACAACCGTACCTCAAATATATGTATGCATTTACATATAGTACACTAACCCAAGGATATTTATTAATTGCTATTATTGTTCACTTGGCAATCCAATTAAAAAATACTAGTGTATAAACAGCACAATGTTTCTAAGATTTAATACTTGTGGGTAAAATTTAATTAAATTCTAGGCTTTTTTCCTAGAATTTAAGCGGAATGCAAATCATCCCATTTATCGTGGATACAAAATACTTAAAATAGCATCACTAAAATGTACCCTGGAGGATGTGTTCGCTAACCGTAACAGTTAGTGGGGACCAATGTCCTAGGTGAGCGCATATCACCAAAATGACTAGGGACACCTTTCGGGACGGGACTCCCTCCCCCAGTCCCGGTGAGTTTGCCTCCCACTGTCAACCACACAGCGTCTGAGGTTCATGTTCCCATGGTCCTGAACCTGCCTGCCTTGTGGAGGTCCTCCCCGACACAGTCATGAAGGCTGTATTCACTGGGCCCAAACTTCTGCACCCCACTTCTCAGGCATGCGTAAGGTCGGGTGTGGAAAGGAGCCATGAGAAGGAATTCCCTGAGTTACAGAAACAAGAGTGAGGTTCATCTTTAATTTGCCTTTGAACAGTAGCTGGCAGTATGTAGTTTTGTCAATTCTTGACTAAAGAAATACTTAATGGTGAAATTAAAGGGAAACTTATGTACATATTCTTTTAAACCCCAAATAAGAGGCTATAGATATACATACCCTGAACATTTGACAGTTAACAAACATACTACAGCTTTTGGCAATACAGATATTGTTTTGAGTGTTATAATGCACTATAAATTAATCATATGTTACACATTGCTTATATTCAAAATTTAATGACATCATGTACCATGTGTATATGTATACCTATATATGTATAGCACACATAAAAACTAAAAAGAAAAATACAGACATATTCACAGCTTATAAAAATTGCCCATAAATAATTTTAACCTTTCTTGTTTAAAAAAAAATATTTTTCTAAATTTCCTTCAATAAATCAAACAAAAATGGTATAATTTAAAAATTCAATAAATGCTATAAAAATCTGCATTCACACTTCACAGTTGCAGATTTGCTCAAAGGAAACAGATGGCTGCTCGTCCTGTAACATTCTGTCTCCTAAAATTAGAGCCAGACACTGGTGGGATCCACTGCTCAACATGGATTCTAGATTCCAAAATGCCGATTGACAAAACTGCGAATCATGAACCTGATTTGTTGCAGAGGGGGTGGGACCGTCCAGCCCAATCATGTATGCACTACGGATCGAGGGCAGACAGTGCCAGAGCACAGAGAGCGGCTCGGATAGGGGAGACACGTTCCTCCTCTTGTGGAGCCTCTGACTGACTTGAAGATGAGCTTGTGTGTATATAAAATGCCTGTTTCTAGAGATGCAAACTCTACCAAGGCAGAGACGCCTCAGCCTGGTCCAGCTGATCCAGGTCTCCTCACCGACGTCATGCAGCACAGACAAAATAAATGCTAGGTAGGTTGAAAGTGAAATAGTTTCCCAGTGACATTCAAGCGGATCGAAACTAGTTAGGTAGAAAAGAGCCTGTAGATAGGCATTAGTCTACATTTCAAAATACATTCACACAGACCCAAACCCTTAAAGCTCACGTTCCCCCCGGAGCGCTGGACAGGATGCGAGGCGTTCGGTGACAGCCGTAGATGAGGTACACAATTAGCTAAATGGAAGGAAAGGTTATTTCTTTCAAGGGTGAGAGGTCACAAGAGACACCCTGAAGATCTGGATCTGGGTCAGCAAAGGATGGGAGTTAATTGGATCAAACAGGGAGAGAGGACGCTGTGAGCAAACAGAAGTCACGTGTGCAATCGCCTTGATGGATAAAGTACCGTGGTCTGTTTCAGTAGCCTGCCATTTACACTGTTTGGAAAAGCAATTTGCAAGCCAGAGCGCAGCCTATGTGTCTTTTATTGCAAGAGGTGAGAAAGAGCAGGACGTTTCCTACTACAAGGAAGTATTGCAGAAAAGCTTTCGGATAGCAGCATGTGGGAGAGATAGCCTCTGAGGAACAAGGGTGGCTAAGAATGACCTAAAGGGGAAGCTGGAAGGGACAGCTCTGACTCAGACCGGGACATGCTGCATCGAGGCCTTGGGGGATGCAAAGGCTAACCATCACTGTAGAGGCAGCTGCCATCTTCCCTGCTCAGCTCGGCTGAGTTAAAGAACGGCTCGACATGTATTAGTTCAACTTTCCCACCAGATGATTGGAGGAAATTCCTCGTAGATACTCTGTTGAAGCAATGCCTTGGGAATGCTTCACAAAGAACATTTTTATATCCTGGTGCCGGCGTTATCTTGCCATGAGGCATAATTATAATGGTAACACCAATAATACTTGCATCTCATAATCTTTACATCCACAACACTCAGTGTAACACCTCAGCACCCTGTGACTGAGAGAGTTCCGTTGTGATTATCTCCAGGCTTGTGATAATATCCTGCTTAGACACAGGAAGAGACTTTCATGGTGTCAACACGTAAGTAAAAGGTGTGTCTGTGTGCAGGCGGTGTGCAAAGACTTTAAACCGCTTCTGGGGTGGTTGCTCCAGGCTACGTTGTAATAAACAGGAAGGAGAACACCAGTGCTCCTGTGCTTATGAAAATGCCCTACCCTAGACTGACCGTGACCAGACTTGAGTAGCAAAAGTTCAGAGTTCAAAGAATACAAGGGAAAATTTACAGTAACACGTAAGTTTTGCTTCAATCGATTTAATCTGGAAAAAAAATGTAATTTTTAAGTTGCTCGGCGTATACCATCATTACCTGATGAGAGCTGAATGAACCAGAAATTCCTCCGCGTGTGAACTCACTGCTGTTAAGCTACCGCGACTTTTTACTAAATGGCGATAATAAATCCACCTAACAGAATTTTTTAAACTAAAAATTATTATTGTTCTTTGTCCTTGAAAACACCGTTGCTCTCTGGGCATATATTCAAAACCAACATCTTAGCTCTAGTGCATAGTTGAAAAGAGGAAGCAAATTGAGTGAATTAAAGGTGGGATGACTCAAATACCTTACTGGCTTTTCTCCAGTTAATACACCAGTAAGAAAATCTGAAACTGAAATGTCTTACGTGGACATGGGGTAGGGGAGGGATGGGGACTCATGGCAGCATCTCTCTCCTGCTCTGTCTTCATTACTGAAGGAAGGCAATGCATTGATGCTGTTGTGTAAATCTGGGCACGATGACATAGTCCACGCTCAGCTATTTTAGAAGTTGAGGCAGGAGGATTACAATTAGGTCGGCGTGGGCTACAGAATGTGTTCAAGGTTCAGTCTAAGTAATTTAGCGATTTAGTTATTTAGTAATTTAATTTTTTTTTTTAAACAGAGTTTCTGTGTTGTAACTCTGGCTGTACTGGAACTCACTTTGTAGACCAGGCTGACCTTGAACTCACAACGCTCCACCTACCTCTGTCTCCTGAGTGCTGGGATTAAAGTTATACACCACCACTGACCAGCTGAGACTCTTTCTTAAAACAAAACAAAACAAACAAACAAACAAATAAAAAACACAGAAGGCTAGAAGGCAAGAAACAGGAATGTGAATGTAACTCAGTGGTTGTAGTCCTTCAGTTCTTCCTTAGTGTAGGCGGTATAGGGTAGTGAGAGAGTCCAGGGCTAATTCCTATCACTGAAAAGATACACAACAAGCACACACAGATGTGCACACACACACACACACACACACACATACAGGCACACATGTACACACGTTCACATATATGGGTACACACATACACATGTACACACACGTATACACACACACACACACACACACACACACCTACCTTGCATCCTGTTCTTTCTTCCCATTGAATATGCCGTCAATCATTAATCATGTATCTCCTAAAACTCTGGTTCCTCTATCATCCCTCCTAAGCCAGAGCACCCTTTGGGAACAGTACATTTCTCCCCTGAGTGCTCCCTTGTTTCTCAGGTTCTTTGGAATTGGATGACTTGGATAAAAGGTCCTTGCTCTGACTCACAGACTATTCCTCCTCCTTCTAGGGAAACTCGTCCTGCGCTCTTCTGCCGCCTCGCTGCTCCTCTGCTGTCCTCTTACCCCTGGCTCTTAGTGCCCTTTTCATTTTGTGAACATATTGCAGCCAAGGTTCTAAGGTTTGGGTGTTAAACCAGCAAAGGTTTCTACAAGCATGCGTCGGAGCTGGGGAAGTTACAGGAGACCATCACATCATGTCACGTCACGCTCTTAGTTTGTCTTCCTTCAATTAACACGTCAGCATTATTAGGTAGAACAGGAAGCAGTGCTGAGTTGTGAGCTTAGAAAGTATTAGGAATTATAGCCTTATAATGTCTGGCTGTGCTTTAACTATGATTTGCTCAGACTCTTCTCCCCTAAACTTGAGAGAGGAAGACCCAGCTTACAGGGGGAATGAGCACTGAATGTACTCCATAGCCACTCAGGAATGTAAAGACAGACTTGGGGAAAACAAACCCTTAAATTCAGGAAGCCACCACTTAGATTCGGCAAGCCATTCAAATGTTCCCAAATGACTGTAAGGCCATTGTCATCACAGTGCGTATCCGAAAGAGACACAGTGGTCTTCACAGGTCATCATGGAAATGGGGCCAAGAGTGAGTGAGTTCAGCAGGGCCACAGAACTGGAGCCCTAAGCAAATGAGAAGGGATAAAGGAACAGAAGAGGGTTGAGAGCTGAGAATAAGAGAAAATTTGGTGTATGCAGCAACTATGTGGTTGTATTTGGGGTATGTAAATAATTTCAGAAACCAATGCTCACAGCCCAGGAGAAACTTTAACATGAGGCAATTGGGAAAGGGGTTAGAGAGATAATTCCTGCATGAAGAGCTGCTTCGGCATGGTGGAATGCAAATGCCATCAAGAGACTCTCTGTCACACTATAACTGAGTGAAATGGAAAGACTGAACTCACCACTTAAGCAAAGGGTCCAGGGGCTCAGGCTCCCCCACAGTTGAGCAGCTGTGACTACTGCACAGCACTCCCAGAAGGGGCGTACTCATGGCACTTGTGCATCCTGAGGAGACACTGGACACACAGAACCAAGGGAACTGATTCTCCTGTTTCTGCTTACAAGCAAGAAACTGGGATGGGTACCAATTAACAATGGAATGGCTAACACACCCGAGCACCACATAGAGTGCCAGGTGCCTCTAAATAATGAGGCAGGTTTATATTGACACTTAAGATTTTCTGAAATCTGTTATTTTTCAGAAAGAAAAAAAGAAACTGGCAAAACACAAAAATTAAAAAAAAAATTCCTACAGACAAAAACTGACCAAAGTTCTAAACTCCAGCTGGAAGAAAGCAGTTCTTTATCTAAGATGTGGGTGAGGAGTATTGTGCAGAGAGGAGGCCTGGGCCTGACGTCAAGGAACAACCTCATCTGGTCTGTTGCGAAACACTGGAGAGAAGTGCTTAAACACTTAAGCTTGCATGACTTAAAGAAATGACCCCACTGCAGTGACCTGCATCCTCTCTCAAAAGCATACATTAAACCCAGCCAGCCAGAGCAGTGGCTCAGTGGGCGAGGACCCTTGGGACCCACATGGTCAAGAGGAGACCCAACTCCTGCAACTTGTCTTTTGACCACCACAAACATTTTGTGGCACCAGAGAATATGTGCCTGCACACAAACGCACACACACACATACAAATGCATGTGCACACCACATACACACACACACCACATACACACACACACCACATATACACTCAAATACCACTCAGACACCACCCACATATACACATACACCACACACACTCATATATATACACACACACGCAGCACACACACACACAAGACACACACACACACAAGACACACACACACTCCCCCCCACACACACATACACACCACACACACTAACACACACATACACACATATAGGCACACACACATGCACACAAATACACACTCAAACACAATGCAGACACCACCCACATACACACACACACTCACACACACATATACACATATGCACACACACCTACACACATACACAGATACACACACATGCATACACATACATTCACACACATACACACATATACACATATGCACACACACCTACACACATACACACATACGCACACACACATGCACACTAATACACACACATACACACACGCACCTACTCACATAAACATGCACACACGCACATACATAAGCACACATATATGTGTGTGCACACACACACCACTAATACATATGTAGTTATGACAAACATCTAACATGGGTTCCAATTAATGTTAAATCAATTGCTGTATTTAAAATATTAACTTTAGAAAACGTCATTATAAAAATCAAAACGATAAAAGAAATGACGTTTCCTTTGTAAATATGGAGCATGAAGTAGCCTTTGCCGTAAAACACAAGAAAGAATAAATAGCAGCAGCCGTCTGGCTTCTCAGGCTGCAGTGTCCAGCATGTACGGATCATTCGGTGTAAGTACAATACTCTCTCTACATGGGTACCCAAGGTGTCGATTGCTTTAAAGAATTAAATAGGCAGCAGATCCAAGTTGTTCGAGTTCCAGTCCCGGGGCCTGGGACCTACCCACTTCCTATCAACAGATTCGTAGATTAACACAAGGTGATCCGCAGTGCTAGATGTACAAGGGGTGTCCATTTATGATCTGGGGTACAAAATAAGGAATTCTGAAGACTGGCAACAGTGATCAACTAAGTTAAGTTAAAGAGAAGAGAAACTGGGGATGTGTAATGATTCCCGGAAGAGCAGGGACGGCTGAGACTTCAGCACTTCTGTCGGGGTGCTGGTAACGGCTGCGTCTACCAGCTAGGGGGCTGTAAACCTAGCGTGAGGCCGCAGACGTCGATCAGTGGTGGAGAAACGGGATAAGGCCCTGGGTTTGACCCCTAGTGTCACTAAATAAAGAGCAAACTGCGTGCTTGCAAATTCACATATTATCAAGGTTGCTAAGCCTTTCAAACATAAGAAGCCTTGCATTTTATTCTAATATGTGTTACCGTGACTCTTTTTCACAGATAAAGAAGCCATTCATGAGTAAAATGGATAGTTGGGGTCAAGCCATATAATCAAGTTCCAGAGCCCACTCTCCAGAGACCTCAGTGCCCCACCCCTCTGAAGTGGCAAGCAAAACCTGTGTAGCCTTGGTGCTGAGCCAGGAAGTGCACCCTGCACCCTGCTGGAACCTGCTGCTCAGGAGAGGGACGCATCCTACTTCCGACACTCACCTTTCAAACTCATCACCATGCTTGCTCATGGCCTCTTTGCTCTCTGTCTGGAGGGGCCTCCGCTCCCAAGATGTCCTTGGAAGATACATGCTGAGGAGATCCAGTCAACACAGGCCTGGGGCCCTGGATGACTCTGGGGAGCACAGTTTCTCCCTCCACATCCCCCACGTCCTCATCATATAAGGAAGAAACATCCCCAGGCTTCTGAAATACATCTCCTACAACAAGATGGACACACACAGGCGTGGGAAGTGGCGGGCGGATCATGTCTGCCATCTTCCCGAGCACACCAAACTAAAACAAGGAACGATTAAACCATGCTGAGAGCTTCACCCAAGCTGGCTGCGTTTTCAGAAGAACCCGCGTTTGAAGCTGCAAAGCCTAATAAGGAGGTTTGGGACCTGGGACTTCATAGGCCAATCAGTGTGCACATGCCAGGAAAGCCAAGACAGAGGCATGAGGGTGCCACTGCCCTTGTTTTCTCAGTCACCTGCTGGGGATACGGGGCTGTGTTCCAGCCAGTGGGAACGCAGACAAGGGAAATTCAGTCCTCTCGGACTCTGAAGGAGTTTTCAGAGAAAGAATGGACTCAGCCTTGAATGAGGTGATAGTTCCAGTTCACTTAAGTGCTCTTGCCTTCCTTTGGGATGTCTTAGGAGCTGTTCTTTGAATGTGAAGTGACCTCCTAAAAGGCTCCTGAGTGGGGCTGGAGAGGTGGCTGAGGGGATAAATGCACTTACTGTCAAGCCTGAAGAACCGAGTTCGTCCCCAGCCCCTGAACCCACAGTAGAAGGAGAAAACCAACGCCTACAGGTCATCCTCTGACCTCAACGGGGATGCCATGGAAGGCACATTCCCACACATAAGAAGTAAGAGAATGTCTTAAGGACACGTGTGTGGGAGGCTCGTTCCCAAGCTGGCGGCCTCTCTAGTGTGCTGGAACCGTGAAGGCTCCCTTTGGGTACACTAACCGAATGGACCGCCCCGGCCTGAGCAGAGGAAGTGGGCCATGGGTGGCTGAGGTACTTGTGGAGGTATCTCATTCTTAGTCAGACTCGCTGCTGGCTCTTTTCCTCCCTTTTTCTCCTTTCCCCTTGCTCCTACCCTCCTCTGTGTATCTCCCTCCTTCTCTCTCTCTCTCTCTCTCTCTCTCTCTCTCTCTCTCTCTCTCTCTTTCTCTCCTTGCTCTTTCTACCATGAGAGTCTGTCCTCCATTCTCTCCACTCCTCCACCACGCTCTTCCACATGAGCGTTCTGCTCTGCCAGAGGCTTCTAAACCATGGAGTCAGTTGACCACAGAGAGAGGCCTCTGAAATTCCAAGCCAAAATAAATATTTTCTTCTTCAAGCTGTTTTACTCGGGCACTTGTTACAGAGGCAGAGGACTGAAAACACAGTAACTGGCATGACGTTGATCCAGGGAACATTGAGTAAATACCAGGCGTCAGGGTGATGGGAACACTGATGGTGTCAGAGTCTCGCAGACGGTTTCTTCTGTAATACTAACTGGTCTGCGCAGAGTCGATGCGATTCATTCACACCCAGTGTTGCTCTGTGCTGAACACGCTCAAGTGTGCCGGTCTGTGTAAGGATCTAAGGCGTTTCTAAGATGGGAATTGTGATTATTTACAAGGTTGGCTCGGAGGGAAAGATTCTTGATCAAATCTTCTCATGAAGAAGCTGCGAGTACAGGATTGAATTTAGCATCACGCCCTGGGCTCCCGGGGCTGTTTCCACAGCCCCACATCTGTCACCCACCACCTACCTCATGTCTCTCCCCCGAAATCTTTCCCACTCTTAATTTTCCCTTCCCCAAGTAGCTGGGTTTTTTTTTTTGTTTTTTATTTATTTTTTTTCTTCCAAGCCTTGCTTCTTGAGATTGCAATCCCAAGATGCAATGCTCACCTCATTCTGCTTCAACAGACCTGAGAAGGAGGGTTGGGGGAGAAGAAAATAGCTCAGCAGATGTTTCTGGATAAATGTTGTTTTTTTTTTTTTTTTAAGTGCAAGTTGCTAATGTGGAAGTTTATTTTGGGGCCTGCCAGTGTTAGCAGATGTTGGAGAAGACGAATACCTGCGTAGACAATTATAGAAATTTGTAGCAGGTTGACATAAAGAACCCATCTTTCCCACAAGATGATACAATCAGATTTTTTAACACAGATTCACTGTGCTTATTCCGGGTTAGTTCTCAAAGACTGATTTGGACCCCATATTCGTTCTTAAACTTTTGTGCTTACAAAAATGAGGCCATGCAAAAGGGTGAGTGGAAATAGCCCATGCCTTCAGATGCAGGCTGGAGAATATAATTAGGGAGCAGGATGCCCAGAAACCCTGACACTCAAGGCAGAAACTCCCATTAATTGCTGCTATGTTGTTTTTGGGCATAAATATTTACACTTCAATTCTCATTAAAATTCTGCTTCTTAAAATATTAAGCTCAAATGTTCTGATCGCTGGATAATTAATGACAAACTAGAACATCAGACTTTCAGGGAGCTGGAGGTGCACAGGTTTTCAATCCAGGTATGAAATAAGAACAGGGCGCGCCCAATGGTTCTATTGGGTAAATAGGCACCGACCCTCGACACGTGGTAAGCTCAGAAGTGTTTAGATTGGGGAAAGTAGGAAACAGCTCCAACTCTTCCGCAGCTTCAGTCTTACAGCCTCCAACAGCACAGCTGAGAGGGCCCACAAATCCTGTGGAGCCGCTTCCTTCTGTTTAGATGATGCTTATGGTTCAACAGCATTGGATGTTAGTCACTGGGCCTGCCTCCTTCTCTGTGCCTTCCTGCCAGGACCCCAGAAGCACCAGAGCCTTGTGTCTTCACTGTGCAGACCTTACTGAGTGGCCAGCTTGGCACTTTCCGGCGGGACGGCATGGGTTCAAGCACTCCAACACTGGCAAGCCCTTTGCTTTCACACTTAATCCCTCCCCACTCCAGCAACCGTCCAAGCAACCCACCCAGCTACCTTAAACCTGACATTTACAATGTCTCCTCTCTGAGCTTGGCTCCTACTTCTGTTTCAAAGCATTAAACTATTCTTGAGGAAGCTGATACGGTGAGCCCAAATCAAGGGAGGATTTTCTGGTCTATTCTTTATCTCCCGGGAGACCAGGTAGTCAGTCTACCACGGCAATGACTTTATAGCACTGGCTGTATACATTTGCATACATATCCACCCACCTGGTTGTGGCATCACGATGGCACAGTCCCGCCATACACATCTCTGTAGCTCCTTCCCCAGCGCACACTGTGCATACAGCTGGGTACCACTGTGTAGCATCTGCCCTGCAGTAGTCAGAGGACTCCCTCTTCAGAACAATTGGCTTCAGCCTACTTTAAACATCTCAAACGGTAGGAACACTGGACTGACTCTGCTCTGGGGCTGCATTCACACTCCGATCTTCAAGTCTTGACATCTCTTGAGTCTTGCTCTACTCCTCCCCAAGACCTAGTTTTATTCAGTCACAATTCAAACGGACTTTTGTATTGTGGTGGTGTAATGCTTTGAAATTATATTCTAGTGACTTGTGACTTAAGAACATTCAGGCTGGGTGGGTAGCTCAGTGGTTAGGAGCACTTACTGCTCTTCCAGAGGAACCAAGTGCAGTTCCTAGCACCTTTATACCAGTTCCAGGGACCCCCTCCCCTTCTCTGGGCCCCATGGCTAGTTTACACTTACCTGCACATACCCCAACACAAATGCACATGCAAAACACACAATTAAGAATTAACATGAAGAGAGAGCAAGCATCCAGGAGAATATTCTGGATCTCTGGGATCAGATTCTAAGCCCACCCTTGGAACATCTGCTGAGTTTAGAGGATAGGTGACCGTAAGTGTGGACAGGTTCAGGTGGTCAACCTCTCATGCCAAAGGCTCTAGGCACGCCCAGGTTAGGGCCATGGAAGAACGTTATTGAGTATGACAAAAGGAAGCAGAGAAGGTAACCTCCACGGTAAAACACAATTGTGAATACAGTGGTTCTCACGTGAGCGTTGGCGACCCCTTTAGGGATCGATTGACCCTTTCACTGGAGTGGCCTAAGACCGTCTTCATATCAGCTATTTACATTAGGATTCATCACAGTAGCAAAAGTACAATCATGAAGAAGCAACAAAACTAGTTTTATGGTTGGGCGTCAGCACAATAGGAGGAACTATATTAAAGGGTTGCTGTTGCAGAAGTTTATTCTTAGTTCTATATAAAATTGTTTCATACAGTGTTGGGTGAGGGGCTGTCTAGGGCGTTTTGTATTGTTTGCCGGTGCTGGGTTTCTGTGGGGGTTGTTTAATTGCTAATGGTCTGCACGTGGTATCAGTCGAACACCTGAGGAGTTCTGAAGGAATAAAAACACCTGAGCTCAGATGCTCGGGGTTCCACTGTCCAGGTTTGCCATGGCAGTGATTCCTCCTGCTGAGGCATAACAGGGTTCGTACCTATGAAAACACCTCCGTGTCCACTTCCTGAGCCGCCACACCAGTGTGCTACGGCTATTACAGGTTGCAGCATTAGGAAGGCTGAGAACTGCTGTGCTCAGCATCGTGTGTGACACAGTGAGCATTTAACAGACGGTCACTGCCCGAACAGATTTGCAAAACGACATCAGCAACATGAAAGCTTGCACAGGAGCCCAGTCACAATTGGAAGTGGGCTTCACAATTGAAGATGTTTTACAACTGAAAGTCTCCATCTTTTCTTCAAGCTCAGACTCTGCCGCCTTCAGTTTCCAGACTGAAATTTTCTCCTTACGCTAAGAGCCTCTCCATCGCAGTAAACCAGTGTGGGCTGTTTTCTGACTGCTGCCCACAGCTCCAGACAGGAATCTGCTTCCTACAATGTGTTGTTTGCTGTGATAAAATCACCTCTATTGAGTGTTCCTATCTTTAACGTTTTGTTAGAAAATCGTGTGGCACAATCACAGCTAAGATTTGATGCTGAGCTGAAAGTGGCTGGCAGCACAGAAGAGGGGAGAGCAGAGGGACCCTTTGAGGAAATGTGGGGTCCGCCGTAGGGATGTCTTCATCAGCAAATCACCATGGAGAAAGTAATATATATATATATACACTTTCTTTTTCTTTTTTCAGGATTAATTCTCCACATCTGTAGGGTATTTGAAAGACTCTGATGTTACCCAAGCCCCAGAACTCAGAATACATAATCTTCATTGTTTATTCATTCCAAGTTTGCTGACCACCCAGGAACATACATTTTCTTGGGGCTTTGTAATACACAAAATGATATAACTCCTATTGAAAATGTGAAGTCTGCCTTGCTTTTTGTGACTTTCCACACACGTCTGCTGTGTGTGAACATGTTGGACCAAATGTTCCACCTGCCACCTTCCACCTTAGAAGCTCGTTCCCCAGTGTGAAAGTACAGAAAGATGGAGCATCTTTTAGGGGCGTGTCTGGTGAAAAGTGATCAGGCCTCGGCAGGCCTCAGGTAAGTCGTGTGGACCCGCGTCAGTTTCTAAAGCTGAGGGTTAAGATGAAGCCAGTTCGGCTGCCTCTGATGGCTCCTGCTTTCTCACAGCTTCAAAGTGTGTCCGCTTAGCTGCCATGTAAAGATGCAGCCGGGAGGTCACCCTCAGACGCTGGTGGGTGCTGCTTTGACGTCCCAACACCAGAGTTAAGATCCAATAAACCTCCTTTCTTCATTTCTTATCCAGCCGTGTGTATTTTGTGATAGTAACGACATTAGATGGCTCATCTCAAAAGAACTGATACGAAGCATTTTTCCAAGAGCTTTATCATTTTTTTTCTATTTCTGAGTTTTTTGCACCCAGTGTCCTCCAGCAAGAATGTTCTTCCTTCCATTCCAACCCGCTCATGACCCACCCATCCCGGAAGACCCAGGCCCGGGCCACCTGCTCTGCAGCTTTCCTACTTTCCATCTAGGCTCCTTTAGCTTCTCCTCCCCACTGAGCTCTCAGAGCTCTTTGACGTGCTTTGGATAATAGTGAGTGTGCTCTACTTTGTGTTGTTACGGCCACTTGGGGATTATCGATCCCTCCCTCTGAAATGCAAGCATCTTCCCAACAGGACGGTCTATTCTGTGCTGTGGAACTTGAAAGGGATTCGCAGCAAGTCAGCCGTGATCAGATCCCAGCACTACATCTTGAGACTCTGGGGAATCTAATTTCTCAGGGCTCATCCGTCCAGGTGTCAGTTGGTGGAAAGTCACAATGAGATCGGCTAAGCAAAGCTTGCGGCACTGACCTTTGAACTTGGGACAGTTTCATTTCCTGTGATTCGGAGAATAATCCTAATAGGTGCTGAATTCTTTCCCCTTTACAGCACTGAAAACAAAACCCGTTGTCACAGGGTCTCCTGTGGCTGACATAGATGGCTGCTTTTCTCTGACTCCATTTGTGCTTGTTGCAGCTGGCTCTGTGGGGTCCTTGCTGATGTTCACTAAGCTAGACATATCGAAATATGCACAACTCTGCGAACGTTGCATCTAGGACTCCATTACCGCGACGTGGATGACCAAGGTTCACCGTCCACACCACCACAACGTGGATGACCCAGGTTCAACCTATCCAAACTTCCTTTCTGCTCCTCTGAAACTCCCCCTGCTACACACCTCCTAACAAGTCCATGCTCCAATCTCCGGGCAGCATCTCCACTGCCTTCGACTGTTGTGTATCAGTTTGCGGTTCCGAGAGTTTACAAGTAGAATCGCACAGTGTGTCACCACTTCTGCTGTGTCTCCTTCCACCCCAAGTATTTATTTTCAAATTATTTACACTATAGATGGTTCATAACATATCTATAATTGATCGATTTTTATTACAAAGTATTATTCCAGTGTGTGGATGTACCAAACTTTGTGAACGTTTTGATTACCTTCAGATTTTTGCTATTAAAAATAAAACTGATAAGCACTCTCCTGGTTCTGTGAAAACATGATTGTGTGTCCATTGGGTAGTATCTGAGAATGACATTAGTAAGCGATAGAGTAGAAAAGCTTAATATTATACAGAAACTAAAAACTACATCCATTAAAATGGTTAGGGTTAGGCTTGGCCATCTCCTGTAACCAGGCATGGCTTCCAAGGGTGGGACTATGACATCACCCCAGCCACAAAACCTTCCATCTGTAATCTATCCTGCCTGCAGGATCTGCTGGGACACTGGAAGGGCAGAACCCCACACCAAAGAGAGAGCCCATGCCTGACCCTGCAGGGCAGGAACTAGAGACTGGATAGCCAGGAGATGATTTCTAATGATGTCCTGCTCTGCTCATAGATTGATACCTAGTCCAACCTACATGAGAACGGCTTCCTCCCGCAGCTGATAGGAGCAGATGTAGAGGCCCAGGGCCAAACATTGTGCAGATCTCAGAAAACCAGTAGAACAGGAGCCACAGAGTCAACTGACCAGCATTATTAGGGACTCACAGAGTGTGAAGCAGCAGACACTGGAACCTGGAGTGTCCCCTACATATGGTTGTCTGGCTTTCTGTCCTTGCAAAAGTCCTACAAGTTGGAGTCGGGGGGTCTCTGAGCCTTTTATCTGCCCTTGGGACCCTTTTCCTCCTGCTGAATTGCCTAGTCCAACCTTGATGTAGGGATTAGTGCCCAACCTTGTTCCATTTTATTATATTCCATTTGAGCAGTAACCCTGGGGAACTGCTTCTTTCTGAGGGGGAGTTAAGACCCGGCAGGGAGAAGGGGATGATGTGAGGAGTGAATGGAGGGGAGGAGTTGGTCAGAATGTATTATATGAGAGAAGAAAAATAAAAATAAAATCAATAAATTTCTTTGTGGTTTTCCTACTACTGAGATTTGAAACTTTTGTATTTAAGGTGGAAGATGCTGTCAGATATATGTTTTCACCCCCCCATTAGTAGCGTGCACTATTACTGTTTAGCATTCAAGAATAGAGCTCTCCACTTGATGAAAGTTTTACATAATCTAAAGTTACAAAGGATTTGGCTTATCTTTCGGAATTTTTGTGATTATGTACCTGACAGTTAGGATCATGCTAGATTTGCTTTTATTTGTCTGTATATTGTGAGGAATTGGTTAAAGATTGTTTTTGTGTATGTGTGTATCCAATTTTTTACCACCATTTGTTAAAAAGACTTTCCTTCCTCAGGAAGGAACCTTGTAGCACATGGTAAAACACAGGTATGTGAATGTGTACCTCACATATTTCTTCTGTCTTTAGCTACCCTCCACGGTGCTTTGCTCATGCCAGCTTCACGACAAGAACTAAATGAGCTATGAATATTTAGTATTTGTCTTCCAACCTTGTGGCTTTTCGAAGAAGCTTTGTTTTTGTGTATTATTTATACTTCCGCATAAGTTTCCCGGCTTGTATCAGCTTGTCAATTTGTGCACAATAAAAAGTTCAGTTTGGATACTGACAGGAATTGCGTAGAATTCATTGAACAACTTTTGGGGAACCATGGTCATAATAACATGAAGAAGGAAACTGGAGATCTGGCCCTGCCGTGAAGATCCTAGTCTCCCGTTTTCCGTCCTCCTTTCGAGAATTCTGTCTGATCAACAGTGAAAGCGTCTCATCTGCCTGCACACCCGGCTTGGTCCCGGGAACTCCTAAGGCTCTGACTTTGAACAATCTTCGGAACAAACAATTTTGTCTGCTTCAAAGGCAGAGAAAACAATGGGTTCATCCTCCATACGGATTTCTCCACAAAGTCCTACAAACTGCTGCTTCCAGAACTTTCTTTTGGTGGGAAGTCAACTCTTTCCATTAGTAACCATCCCTAAATTGACGGGTAGTAATGGGATGGGAATCACCAAAGTTGGTTCGAACTAATCAGTACTGGTCTTCATCCAAATCCTCCCTCCCTCAGCTGCGGGCTCCGTGGAAAGCTCTTTTCTGCCACTCCCAGGCACACAGAAGCTGGCAGCAGGTGAGTTGCATCACAGCGGAACACGGGGATGATGCCGCTGTGCAGGCTCCAGCAGGTTGCTCAGTTAGGATGAGAGTGAGTGTGCGTCCCAGGGTTGTGAGAAATTCCTCTCCGTTCCCTTGGATAATCTCTGCATGGCTGTACACATTCTCTGGAGTGCGAGACAAGCCTTCTGAAGCCATCCGAGCTAAGACGTGTCTTCTTTTCCTGTGTGTTAACATCTCTGATTTGCGGCTCTCCCTTCTGGTATCTTGCCCACCACACTGGTGTGTGTTGTCAGTTGAAATACTGTGTCTACAAACTTCCAGCAAGCTGGCAATAGGATTTCTGAAGTGCAAACATATTTCATTTTTCTGTTTAAAAATGGAAATTTGATCATAGTACAGTTCTTGTGGTGACGTATCCATTCTGAAGTATTTTCAGTTGACTCCATTCAAAGTGGATTCACACATTCCACTAAATATTTTGATCAAAAGGACTGTGACATGTTTAATTTACCTTTTGTACAACTTTGAATTCACGTGTAAACTTCTATTACTTTTCCAGGAGAGAGTCCTAAAGATAACCTAAGTAAATTTGGTTTGGCTGATATAGAAACGGAGTCAGAAAAAAAACATTCAAAGTCAAAGGCAGGGGCTGCATTGGAGATGACCCACTTCTGGCCGCAGGAGACGACTCTGGACATCTGCTCCCGAACCCACAGCCCGCTTGAAATTCACTGTCATGATGGTGTTTCCAACGTGCAGATTGGCAAGACGCTAGAGTGGAGTGCCTGCTTCTTTTCTGAAGCCCTTCTTGTTAAACATTTATCGGCATGCCAAGTAATTAAAAATGTGAAGAGCAAGACTTGGAAAATTTGCATTGAGTGGTTTAAGCTTTTCAGAGCTATATGCTAATAGAAATCAGTGCTATTAATACTTCATTTTATTGTCTCTGTCACTATATCCTGATTTGGATATAGTTATGAAATAGCAATCATTTATATAACTTGCTCATCTCCACTCTTCTTCCTAATTAGGTGGACCTATATATGACGGAATAGAATTAAACCATGCAGTGTTTGAGGAGGGGTTTTTGTCCTGCAAACTAAAACAAAAGGCTCTGGCATGCAGAGAAATATAATTTATCAGAAGGATATTCACTAAAATAGAAGCAAATATGGTTGGGAAAAAGCATTAGAAAACGGGCAGGAATGGAAGAAACTGGGCTGTAGGGTCACACTGGCTATGCAGGTCTGAAGCAGCAGCGGCTGACTTAGAGGCACCTCTGTCTGTGTCACAGACCTGCATAGCCAGTGCCTCTTCAAGATGATAATTCAGCGTGAGACTCCGCACGCTGACCGGCACGCCTAAGCCCTGCCGTCACCACCACCACACCATAGGACTTTCATCTGGCTTCAGAGAAGCAGCTCAGCTGAGCAGGGGCGAATGGGTAAGCTAGTATAAAACGGGCTGGGAGAGAAGTGAAATTCAGAGATGAGGCATTCTAGAAAGCCGTGCAGATAGGCACACTGAAGAGGAAGCATAATGCATAGATTTTGGTATCTCACATACTCACCAGCACTGAAGGACAGGACGGCTGGCTGTCCTGGCTTCATTCCTGTTGCTAGGATAAAATGCCTTCACAGAAAGTGACTGAGAGGAGTTTATTGAGCTTATGATTCTAGGTCACACTGTTGGTCATTTTGGAAAGGTCAAGGCAGGAATTTGATCATATCCAGAGTCAAGAGCAGAGTCAAACAAATGCATTCATATGGCTTTCTCGCTCAATTTGTCCACCTTACACAGCTCAGAACCCCTATCCCCCATCCGGGGAAGGATGCCACCCACACTGGGCTGCGTCTTCCGGAATCAATTAACTTATCAAGACAACCCCCCACAGACATGCCCACTGGTCCGCCCACTCTAGAAAATACCTCACAGAGGCTCTATTCCCATGTGATTCTAGGTTCTGTCAACGTGACAGAGGGAAACCATACCTGCGGAATCACAACCAGTCCTGATGTCTTTGATGCTGGGGTCATAGACAGCGAGCTCGGATTTATGAAGGCATGACGGCAGTAAGCAAGATTCTTTCCAAACGTAACTCAGGCTCTCTTATAGTACATCCAAATGCTCCACAGCAGAGACTTGAGGTCCTACCCTTGAGCAGCCTGGTCTTCCCTTTGCAGTTCGACTACACTGGATCTGACGGTCGACCGGAAGTGATGCGTTTGCAGAATAGATTCTTAACCTGACACCAGCTTTCCCTTCCCAATTTCAGTATCTCTACCAGGCTGTTTTCAAGGGTGTGTATACATCCCAATAATCAACACAGATGTCTTCCCCAACTGACTTATCCCCCGAAGATATTTGTCATCAGAAGAGTGATAATTATACGCACATAAAGTGATCCACTCTTTCTAGTACATCCTCATCATCCAAGGGCCAGGCATCCTGTGGGGTGTGAGAGAAATCTACAAAGACTAAGGAAAAACACCACTGGAGGGTGATGCCTCACACGCTGGGCAGGGTACATTCCTCCTGGATGTGGTAGATGCTTGGAGTTAGCTACTCTAAGGTAGTTATCTCCGTAGAACGCCAACTATTCCATAGTAAACTCTGCCCACAACAGGTAAAACTCACAGGTCAGGGAATGCACAAGGGAAGCTAGAAATGTCCTCTTTTACCAGGATTATCGATGACCTGCTTCCAGACACTCTTTCTTGTCACAACCAGGAATCACAAGTAGAACGCCACTAGATCTGCAGCTCTGACTATATGCTATGCTCTTTGGAGTCTTTGCTCACACGCGCAATAAGGCAAAGGGCTCCCCCACTTGTGTGGGTAACTGACCCAAATCTTCACAAGAAAGTAAGCCTTCTCCTGAGCAATGACAGGAAGGTGCACTTGGGATTCAAGGAGTCATGCTTTGGTGGCCCTGTACCTGGTGCCCGTAGAGGTCATTCAGCCACAGAAACCTGTGACTTTTATTAGTGACTTTTCTTGCTGCTGAACCAAACACACAACAAGAAGCAACTCAAGAGAAGAGGGTTGGGTTTTGGTTTACAATTCACAGTCCATCGAGATGGGAACGGTGCGGTTGCAGAAGGCAGCTGGCCAACCATCTGCAGTCAGAGTTAGCTAGGATGCAAGAAGTGAGGCTGGGCTGAAGATCTCCATGTCCTTCCCACAGTGAACAGCTACCTCCAGTGACAACCATGTCCTCAGGGCCTACAGCCTTGTAAGCTGGGTGGGGTCCGTGTGTTCAGATGCGAGAGTCCCAGAAGACATTCCATGTTCAAAGCACAGCACCATCAGGGGGATTCAATAGATGATGCAGTTCCTTGTTGTCTGTAATGAGAGTATCTAACAATCACCATCCCCCCCCCAGATCACCCGAGTACACCATGTGCTGCTAAACCCTGAATTTGAAATGTTAGAAGTTATGGAAGGCAGTAAGCTCAGTGTCCTATGCAGCTACTGGCCGTGACTGGGTTCAGTATTACTGATGTTGTCATGGTTACCATCATGATGCCTTCATGAGTGCAGGCGACATCAGGCTTCTTGAGGAGCCGGAGAGGTGCTATTCCAGCTATCTGTGCTAGCGTTTGTCTCTCCTGCCGAAGATACTTTGAGAAGAATGAAAAGGTGCAATCTCTTATATCCAGAATACCTAACCCTCTAGATCATGTCTAAAATTAACAATGGCGTTTTATTTTCTGTTCTGTTTCCATTAAATATTATCATAATCACTAGCAAGACTGTGGTCAGCAGCATCATTAGCACATCTGCAGAACCTTGCGTCTAGAGCAAAGACACAGCAGAGCTTTGACTTCCATTGGCTTCAGATATCATGACCCAGTTAAGAGTGAGAGATTTTTCATTAACTTTAGCTGATAGATAGCTGATCGACACCAACTATGACCAACCCATCACAACAGGTAAGTGCAGAAGTAATGTTTTCCTTTTCTGTATTCTTCTTACAAAAGTTGCCAATACAGAATCCTTTGTAGGGTTATTTGAATGTGCCACTGGGATGCATTCCATAGGATAACGTAAGATGCAAGGAACCACGTGTTGTGCAGGGTGCTGGCTCCTTAATGCCTGGGACAGCCTTTGGCTTACTATAACGCTAATTCACAGGTAAGACATTAAGGCATAGAGATTCTGAATTACCTGTACCAGGTCATGTCTTTTGAACATGTCAGAAGAACTATTTCCCCCAAATCAAATTAGCATATTATACTTACTGTATGTTTTATTCTTAATATGGAAACCTTACACGTAGCTCAGAAAAAAAGAAAAAGCACCTGTACTTCAAAGTCTGCTAAAGAGCGAGAACACAGAAGGTGACATTCAGACCCCATGGCACATCAGATCTCGGTGTCTGTTCCAGTCCCAGTTAGCGGCTGTTCTCACCGCGTCTTTCTGAGCAGCCTATTTTGGTCCCAAAGCCATCAGCAAACTTGAAATAACCAAAGCATATAACAGCAGCTTAAAAACAAAGCAGAAAGAAACACTTCAGAGACAGGTGTCCTGCCTGTGATGGGACAACTTGCAAAAGTCTGAACTCCAAAGGGGACTTCCACCAGGGTCCTCAGTTCAGAAGCAAATCAAAGGTTCAGGCCAGTTTCTTTCTGCTTTGCCTTTTTCTTCTGGGGTGACTCATCCTGGAATATGAGTCAGATAACTCACATGGGGTTTATTTTTGCTGTTTATTTTTGGTCATGGTAGATCTTTTTTACTCAATTGCACACAGGAATGAAAGGCCAATTTTAAGCTGCATTTTGGGAAAAAGCGTGCAATTGTAGGATAAAAATATCAGTTTTTTTGAAGCCAAAATTTGTGTGAGATTCTGACTTTGATACTTTCTGTTTGACCTTCACTGAATTCGCTAGCATATCGGAGCCCCGAGTCTAGCTTACATTGAGAGATGTATCAGGGATTTCACAGGGCTAGCATGAGTTGTGTTTTAAGCTACAGAATTCAAGAGTCTCAGTGGGACATAAAATTAATACTGAGTCTTCTCACTTATCCCCTGTTTTTTCCTCAGTATAGCCACAACTTACAGAGTTTTACTTTGAGAAAAGGCAGCGGCCTTGGGGACAGCACATCGGAGCTCTCACCCAACCTCTGACTTTTCCTAAACAAATTCTGGTAGTGAGATGAGATGAGATGAGATATTGTACAACACACAAAGAATAGTTTTGATCTTCTAGAATGCTTACTACCCACTTGACCCGTTGGCCTGACACTCACCTGGCTTCCTTGGTAATAATAAATGATTAGGGCATCAGGCATGACATAAATAGCTCAGTATCTGACTCTCGAAACCAGCTCCTGTGACCTTGAGCAACTGGCCACATGACGAACACTACTGGCAGCTCAGAGAAGTTCAGATCTTATCCATGGTATGGCCTAGGGTTGGATCCTGTAAGTCATAAAATTCAAGAGCCTGGAAGATGATGGAGGTATATATCCAGGATGATATAAAAACATCCAACTTCGTGGGGGAAAATAAGCAAGAAGTTGGGCTTCCTTTTCTCTAAGAGGCCCAATTGCCACATCTATAGGGGTTCAGGAACTGTTAAAATGGTCTGCTCTGCTCTCACTGTAGAACATCTTCACAACATTCTTCCTTGTAGCTTTCCGTGAGCCAGTGAGTGGGTCTGTTATCAATAGTTACATTTTCTTTGTAGATTTGATCTAAGTTTCCATCAGCAAAGACCAGATTCACCAAAGACTATTTTATCTTAGGAATATGGCCACTCCACTTCAACACAAAGAAGCATTAGGTCTGTAGCTGAGTGGCATATTTTTGTAGCCAACAGGTTCCACTAGGTCAGTATTTGAAGCAGCAAAGTGTTTAACAAGACCATTTCTTTCATACAATCTAGAAAAAAATCCACAGTGAGCTGTCTAAAAGACAATTTAATTCATAGTCAGGCAGGGGATGTTCTTAACCATTGATGAAAGTACCTCTTCTCTCCTTTTGCTGTTCCTGAGACAGAGGAGCACTGGACTGAGTATCATACTGGAGCTGCATGCCCTGGAGTCAATCAAAACCATTCTGATTATCAGTCTCCTCCTTAGTATAAAAAGAGATAATCATGAGACATTATGCTTTGAAGGCACAGCAGTATCACGCTAAGTAATAAAAATTCAGTAAATAGTCTCTATTAGTTATAATGATGATGAGTGGTATATATTATTTAGCATCTGTTCTATTTATTTTAAATGAAGCCTGTCAGGAAGACTCAATGCAACATTGCACAAACACGTGCTTGTAAATTAGGTTAAGAAATAGGGCACCTAAAACAGATATATGAGTTAATGGCACGAGAGGAAAATGAGTGTGCCTTTAACATTTTCCTGTCTCACTGTTCTCAGCTCATAAATGCCCCCGTGGACTGTAAGGAGACTGGGCGGAACTTGAGAGAGCATCTGTGGGGCACTGAGAGCCAAACTGTGTTCCTCTGGAGGTCACGGGAAGATGCCGTCTCTGCTGCATTAGGCAAGTGAATCTTGGGATTGCTAGTCAAGGCGGCTCACAGATGGCCTCACTCATATAGTGGAAGGACCCTGGACAGCAACTCTCACTTGGCACAATAGAAAACTTCCACAGATGTGAAACCATCCAGGTGCCAAGTTAGGTGTGGTTAAAAGTAAGACCACAATGCTAAGATGTTGCATGCCAGAAAAAATGTGGAGCTGAGCTCAGCCAACAGTGGTAGTATAATTGCCAATGTTGGAATTTAGATCCAGTAATAAAAAGTCTATTACTTGACTATTCTTGCTTCTTCATAGTGTTTCAAACAACTAAGGTGGGGAAGACTTAAAAAGACCTCCATTGTGCTAATTCCTTGACATGCTTGATCTCCCTGCTGTCTGTCGTTCTAAGCATGCTGATGTGACATCAAACAATACAAATGTATCAGTTCACAGATTTGCAGAACTTGGCTAGGTCTGCTTCAGTTTCTCTTAAAAAGCTGTAAACATTCAATAGAGAAAAGTGTGGTCACACCTACGTGCATAAGTGTGGAAGGCTTCACATCAGAGTTCACTCAGGTGTTCACTCGAGGATGAAACTTTACAGAACCTCCTTCAAGTTTCTGCCACCTCACTTTGTGAAAAGGGCATTTGACAATGAACTTAATTCATGGAGGAAAAGTAAGAGTCTAAAAGAGAAGTGTCAAAAAATGCTGACCACTGCAGAAACACATGTGAATGCACAGACATGCATGTAGGCAAAACACTTACAAACATGGAGTAAAAATAATGCAGCAAACTCATTACTCAATGAAGATTTTAATCTATTTACAATTTATGGAAAAGAAACTAAGGCTTAAAGCAAAATTCTGGCATTCATCAAGTACCAAATAAACTTTCGCTCCTGTTATCAATTAATTTTTCTAGTATTTTAATTTTATATGAAATGTTTAAAATAGTATACATATAAGTCAATGATTGGCTAAATAAAGTCTTTGATTGAATTGCTGTTAGCAGTTCGTGTTATTAGCTCAATATATGTACTCTGGAGAAAAGGTGTATGCACTGAACACATTTACTTTACTGCTTCTCGGCTTTAAAACTTGGGATAACAGGAATCAGCATGGAGTGTAAACTTTAACTTTCTGAGTTCAAATCCAGGTTCTGTCTTCAGTTGCTGAGAAGCCACAGAAGAACTACGTGACCTCCCACTGTCTGTTTTCTCCTAGGCAAAAAGGAAGTAAGACACCGTTCACAGGCTTCTCTCAGATAATGACAGCAGCGGTTCTCAGTTACCAGAAACTGAGAGGGAGCGGCATTCGTTAGGTGTCCCGGTATGTGGTGCTAGTGATGATGGGAATCGCGTGAGGCACTGAGGGTCCACGTGATGGTTGTGATGTTGTCAGCTTGATAAGATCTAGAGAAACTGTGAGGAGGGAACCTCAGTTCAACAAATGCCTTCACTCGATTGGCCTGTGGCCATTTCTGTGGGAGATTGTCCTGACTGTTAATTGACATGGGAAGATCCAGGCCACTGTGGACAGCACCATCCCTCACAGTTGGGTCTGCCCTGTGTAAAGGAAGCTATCTGAGCAAGTGTCAGAAGGCAAGCAAATAAGCAGCGTTCCTCCACAGCTTCCGCTTAGGTTCCTATCCTGACTTCCTTCAATGCTGGACTGTGACACTGACGTGTGCGATGAAATAAACCCTCTCCTCCTCAGTTGGTCATGGTGTTATCACAGCTCCAGATCAATTAGAGCAGTGGTGCATCCACTTAGTGAAACTGAAAACCAGCTCTGTTCCGTGGATGACACAGATGCCCAAACCGAGAAACTGAGAATGTCTGCCCAGGGCAATGTGACAGAGGAGCAGCAGACCAGAAACCAAGTGGAAGAAGTCTGCTTCTGATCACTCCATTATTTGCCATTCTCTGTCATTGACAAGGCCATACACACTCACACAGACATTCACATACACACACACACACACACACACACACACACACTCACACACACACACAGCACACACTTACACACACATGCACACACACACATACACACACACATGCATGCACACACTCACACACACACTCATTCACACACACACATACACACACACACTCACACACACTACACACACGCATGCACACTCACATATACTTCAACATGTATATTAAATAAGATGATGAAATGAAAATACTTAGACTTTAGAGACAAAATGTTCTTGAATAATATTTCTTAGACAATTCTCAGGAGGAAATAGAAAGCCTTGAAAAAGGTCTATTAGTGTGTGTGTGTGTGTGTGTGTGTGTGTGTGTGTGTGTGTGTGATCAACGAACTAAACTTTCAAATTTAAAAGTGATGATGTAACGAAAAAGTTGACTGAAGGAAATGAAGACTATTTCATAAGAAAAATAGAACATAATGCCCAGAAAACCCACCAAAACAAATTCTGGCTCTCTGAAAACTCCCTGGCAGCAATTAAGATAAGTTTCTTGTAAGATTAGCCAAAGAGAGACAGCTCAATTTAAAATATTTGTAATGAAAAATTAGAATTGCAAAGTAATCTAGCTGTGTGGAAATGACTAAAATCATAAACAGAATGTGCAAGGATTGAGGAATATTAGGGAGATTCCCTCATAAAATTGTGAAATTTAGATAAAACAAATATTTTATCAATGTGTGTAGATACATGCGTATATATGAGTGTTAGGGTATACATGTGACTATATGCACAAACACATGCAGGGCTTACATCCAAATATCTCCAATTACATGCACACACACACACACACACACACAGATACACACACACACACACACATACACACACACACATACACACACACACATACACACACATACACACGCACACATGCACACACATACACACACATACACATACACACACATACACACGCACATACACACACACACACATACACACACACACACACATACACACACATACACACACACACATACACACACACACACATACACACACATACACACGCACATACACACACATACACACACATACACACACATACACACACACATACACACACACATACACACACATACACACGCACATACACACACATACACACACATACACACGCACATACACACACATACACACACATACACATGCACATACACACACATACACACGCACATACACACACATACACACACATACACAAACACACACACACATACACACATACACACACACATACACACACACACATACACACACATACACACACATACACACACACACACACAGCTGTGAAAACCTTTGTCATTTCATTCTTTGTAAACATAAAAATTGGTAAAAATTTATAAATAATAAAAGTAATTTTATCACAAAAAATCCAGCACTTAATGGCCTTGTGCATTTCTAATTAAATATTGAAAAGTGCATATGGTATTTTATAAAAATACATCGTGACCAAATTAGATATTCCTACAATTTGAGGCTAATTCAATATTATTTAAGTTAATATCACAGCTTATTATGTTAATACATTAAAAGATAAGGTGCAGTTGTATCCACAGATGCAGATAAACATTTATTATATGCGTTTATGATACGATTTATAAACCTAGAGTAACAAGCATGTTACTATGACAACAGTGAACATTTAAGCTGTGCTTGTGGTATTAGGTCTCTAAAGAACCCTGTACTCCTTTAGGCCTCAAATGACACACATTTCTGAAAATGCATCTGATGTAACAGTTGGTACGAGGGAAACACTCACGAGAGAAGTGTCCATATAGCAGCCATGAACGTAAAGTCCTCAGACGAGGAGACAGCGGAGATCAGCAAGCACTTCGGAAGATGACTAGAGCTGTAGTTTGGGAAGCGCATCAGTGCATCATGTCATGTTTACCAGATTCACAGATTTCACGTCTGTCACCATCAAGGGTGGAAGAGAAAGTGGTTGAGCACGAAGTCGTCCATGCTGCTGCTGGACGTAGGTTTCTACAGACAACTTTGTATCAGCTGGACAGGTGTCAGCTTTAGGTTGCCAAGAAAGAAGTAAGTGTTACCCAGCAAACATCTGCACCCCGAGACACTGGCAACACGTGTGCAGAGACGTGTAGATAATGAGGCCAACGCTGATGACAGAGCCCACAGAAAAGGCTGAAGTGTGCAGAGGGCAGTGCTCTTCGATCCTTTCGTGCAGTCAGAATCTGAGAGGGCTTGGGACACACTCCCGGGGCCCATCCCCACAGGGCCTGATTTAGTAGGTCTCACTCAGGACATGAAGATTCACATTTTTCACGACCTCCCACATGATGCTGCTCCTGGAGGCAGCTCTGCACTCTGAGTACACCAAGATGGATCACTAAGAGCCACCATGACCTCTAAGTACTTGTGCCTTTTAATTCTAGCAATCCTCTTTGGGACCATGTGAGGTAGATACATAATATCATCTCCTGTTCACAGGCAATCACGGCCACGAAGTCTATTGTGGGTGGGACTGGGGGACTCAGAGAGGCTGGCCCTGGATCTGTATGACTAAGCAAAAAGACTTGTATGGACAGGTGGAGAAATACACTTCAAGTAGAACACAAACTTGGCACTGTTGGCCTTTAGGAATTGGTTAAGAACTAGAGGCAAGACCAGAGGAGGGTAAACTAGAACACTCTGGGCAGGAATGAAGCCTGGATACAGCGGGGCTGTATCACAGAGAGTTTTAATTTCTAGATAAAACTCTTTGTACGTTATATTGATGGTTATAAGCACCACAGGAGGGCTCAAGCAAGGGAAGGCAGGAGTTTGCTGTGCTTTTTAAATACAGGCTTGCGGAATGGGTTGAGAGGGAAATTTTGTTCCCTAGTGGTGTAGCTACTGATATATTGCCCCAGCTCCAGCAAATAACCGTCCACCCACACTCACGTAGGCAACCCTAATTACACATAAGGGGTCACACCAACAAGGAAGTCAGAAAAGTAGGAGGGGAACTTGGAATTAAGAAGGGTTTGGAGGGAGGAGGATGACAGGGAAACAGAATGTGCATTCTCTCCCTCCTTCCCTCTCTCGCTTTCTCCCTCCCTCTTCCTCTCTCCCCTCTCTGTGTAACTGTAAAAGGATAAATTCTAAACAAAAAATACTAGAGAGAGAGAACAGCTGGAAATTAACTATCGTAGTCCTCACTAGAGTCTGAGTTGAAACTATTTCCCATGGGCTCACGGTGCCAGCGGCTTGTGGGACTATCTGAAGGCTGGAAGCGTCCAGAAGGTGCTGCCTAACTTGGAGAAGGCATCACCGAGAGGGTGGTTTTAAAGGTTATAGCTGCTTCCCTTCCATCCTGTTTTCTCTGTTTCCTCTTCCATCATGAAGGAGCTCCCATCAGAGGCTCCTGCTGCCACGAAGTGGCCATGTCTTCCCCACTGTGTTGGACAAAACTTCACTGAAGCCTTAAGGGAAAAAAAAAAAATAAAGCCCTCTTGCCTTGTTTTTCCCAGGCATTTAAATCGCAACAACACAAACGTAACCAGTGCGACCTGAGGACAGCTAACAGAAGCTTGGGCCACATCGGGGAGAACAAGCAGAAAGAGAGTGTGAGAGAAACACAGGCACATAATTTGCAGAATCTGCTATCTGGTTTGGCATAAGAGAAAAGAAGGCGTTTAAGGACCAACTCCTGACTTAGCCTTTTGGAAATAAGGATGCCAGAGACTGGAAGGAGGAGGCAGGCAGTTGGGCAAACACATTTTGTTCAATGGTGGTTCTGAAGTCCCTTCGGAGGTCTTGGGGTCTCTCAAAGCCAGGCACTGCTCTCAGTGGCTTCCTGCTCAAGAACAAATGGCTCCAATAATTGCCTGTGCAGACTCACCTGACTTCATTATGTGGCTGGCATGCAAGATCATGAAACAAATACGGGGAGATACTTCTAAGTCGGGTAGCAATATAAACACATAGAATACCTCCGCCTGTGGAATTTATGTTCTATCAGGGATGCCATTTGAGAAACCAAAATGGAATGTGCCACCTGTAGCTACTTGAAAGCCCATGGGTCCCAAACAAAACAGGGAGGGTGGTAGTACAGCGGGCTCAGAGATCTGCCACACGCACAGCTTGGAAGCCAGGCCTCAAAGACAAACATCAACCTTATTTATGTCTGCAGATTTCAGACTTGTGTCAGTGTCTGGTCCATAACCAACATTCAATAAAGACTTGCTGATGAGGCAAAAGGGTGTTTTCAGCACTTTTCACTGGTGAAAACGCTGACTGTGAGAAGTTCTCTGCCCATGCTGAGATGGGGATAGTCAGAGGGAACTCATCATTGGGCCGGAATGGGTCTTCCACATTAATGGACAAAATTCCCGTGTCCTACTTAGCTTCCAGAGTCAAAATAAGAAGTCACCCTGTAACATACTGTGGTATAAAATGCTAAGATTCCCCTCAAACCTACTCACAAAACCACCTGAAATCCACAGAACATCACTGCAATTTGAGCAATAACACGGTGCCTCGAAACTAGATAATTTCATCATACATTTTGCTGATGGCATGCATTTCTGACATCTTATTATTTCCAGTCGTGCGTTATCTCCTGGTGCAATGGCGTCACAGCTCCGCCATGGCTTGTTTGTCAGAAATCTGCTAAATTTTGCACTCCCTAAAGCTGTGAATGCTCTTCTGAGGTGGAGGCTGTCCTGATGTGCAGCCACAGCCAAACTCTGAAAAGTAGGGATCTCATTGGCTCATGTGACAAGCCCAGAATGTGGTGGTGGTTGTTATATGTTATATATGATGTATACATATACATATATATATATATACATATACATATATGCCTCTACTTACCCATTTGTATGTATACAAATGGGTAAGTGGAACATGCAAGAGGAAGTGAGGAAGGGCAGGCATGCTCTGGGCTCAGAGGAATATCCAGACTGTGAGACTAAAGGGTCACCACATTTGCTTTTGCTGTTCCCCAGACTTGTAGCACTGTGACTTCCATGGTTCTTTGGTGTGTGCTTTCTATTGCTGTGATAAGACAGGGTGACCAAAAGTAACGTGGGGAGGGAACAGTCCATCTCACCTTATAGCTCAGTCTGTCACTGAGGAGTCTGGGCAGCAACCTGGAGGCGGGGGCAGGAGCGGAGGGAATGGAGGAGTGCTGTCTACTGGCTTGACCCGGTGGATTTCTCAGCCTGATTTCTTGTATCTCCAGAGACCACCAGCCCAGGGGCGGTACCAGCCACACTGAGCCAGACCTGGCCCTTCCCACATGGATCACCAGTCATGAAAATGCACAAGAGGCCTTCCCACAAGCCAATGTGGTGGAGGCATTTTCTCACTTGGGGGTCCCTCTTCCCCTGTCACCCTGGCTGTGTGGCATTGACAGAAAAGGGAGCTCTGAGATTACAAATGGTTTCTTGCTCAGTTTAGTCACTTGGGCTGCTGTTTTGTTTTAGTGGTCTGAGATTGTGCTCACGTGTCTAACGTGTTTTAGTAAAATCCACATGCATTCCCTCCCCTCCTACCACGTTCCCTCCCCACTGCATGCATGCTTTTAAGGTCCGCTGAGTCCTCTTAGGGCTGTTGGTGTGCTGTGTATAGGACTACCTACTGGAGCGTGGGAAGCCTCTCCGTGGCTACATCCCAGAAAAACAGAACAAACAACTGAACGAAACCGACTCTCCCTCCCCAGCAGTGACTGATTCACAGTGGTGCCTCTTCCAGGGGTGGGACTCCATGAGTCATTCCCCCACCGTGAAGGAATTGTGTAGGTCTTGTGTTCGCTCCTGCCATAATGTCTAATTGGGGGAGGGGGGCTGTTTCAAGACAGTTTCTCTGTTGTAACTCGGGCAGTCCTGGAACTCACTCTGTAGACCAGGCTGGCCTCGAACTCACAGAGATCCTCCTGCCTCTGCCTCTCGGGTGCTGGGACTGAAGGCGTGCACCACCACTGCCCAGGCAATAACGCCTCATTTTTAATGAGAGGACCGACCAAGACGCATTGAGGGATTATCTATTGTTCATTGAACATCTGTCGCACACTTTGTACCTTACCCAGAAAACCCCACTGCTTCCCCACACTAGGTACCTTACAGGGTCCAAGCCCCCATTTGAAGATGAGGGCGGAGAAGCTCATAAATGCTCCATGACTCAGTCATGTCACAAATCCGTCAAGTAGCTGAGACGGAACTATGTGAATAAGTTTCACTCCAAACACTGGTCTTTAGGTCCAAAAGCAGTACACCTGGCGGGGAGTCCATCCGTTTCTTGTGATACTCTCGGCTGTGCCACATGTGACAACTGACTCTCTGGGTACCAGGGTTCCAGCCCCTCTAAAAGCACCCTTTATCCGGATCCTGTTGACATCACCAACAACGTCACGAGTAAAAGTCAAGAGTTCTCTGCTTCCTGTTAGGCTATTAAGGGGACATTTTACTCTAGTTGGACTTCTTATCACAGTGACCCATGAGGAACATTTCTCTCTGGCCCCACAACCGGTAAAAAGAAAGCCATGGCTCCTCTATTCAATTTGCTCACTGTTTGATCAGTGATATCGGTAGGAGCCATTTAAATCCTCAGCTTTGATTGTCTACTGATGGATTCAGAACTGAATTTGCAGTGGCTCCACAAAACCGCAACCATCCCCTCGGCTTTGAGGACTAACCCTTTTGAGCGTGAACCAGTAGCTGAGGCCATTTTCCCATCCTAATATTCCCATTATCCTCATTTCCTCATTAAACCTATTTAAAAATTCTTTATGTAATTTTGTAGCCTACTTCAATGTCTCCTGGTGCAGGGCTAGGTTAAGTACTAAAGAAACTATTTTTCCCAAGAGGAAAAAAGCCATCCTGTAAGGCAAATCTATTAGTAGGTGACATTTCCTGGGAATTTCCCCCTTAGATAACCCATAAGGCACTGCTGACAGTAAGCTTAGAGAAAAACACCATGCTCCCTTTGCCCAGATGCAAGAGCTGATGAGGATGTGGTCAAGGATCTCACCTATAGAGGGGAAAATGGGGTCCACATTTTCCTCATGAGGAAACTTCCCTTTTCAAGGCGGAGCATCATAATTCTTAGGAGAGGCTGTGTGGAGAGAGAGCATTAAACAAGGAGGGAAGAAACAAGATTTCTCCCTTATCTGCAGAATGGAGGTGTCCCCAGGAGGCAGCCCCAGTGCAGGGCCTTTCCTGTAGGATCAGCACACTTTCAAATGATCTGGCCTCACAGAAGAACAAATAAGGCTTGGCTGGCTGAATTGAATCAAAGGCAATTGTCACCAGCACACAGGACAGTAGAGAAACACTGGTGACAGCCTGGAATGTAGCTCAAGTTGTGTTTCAGAGGTCAGATGGGTTGTTTCCACTGCTGCTCTGCCATCTGGGGGTGGTTCATCCCTCCCTTCTCTCTCAAGTTATAGTTTATTTTCAAAACAATATGTGGCTATTGAAAGAAAATCATATGCACAGAAGTAAAAATGCGTTAAAACATATTAAAATATAGTATCTTACCTTTCAGATGATTGCCCCTACCAAAGCATAATTCTCCCAATCTTTCCCTATGTAAATAAAATTACAAAATAATAAAAAAGAATGTAGTGAATTTTCAACCTCAAGAGCAGCTATTTTTATTTAAGATATTTTTTCCATGCTACTAGTGCCTCACCCACCTCCCTGGCCATGACCAAGTTGAACCAGGCTAAGTAATGGTAAGGAAATGGTGGACTTTAGATCACTGAAGGGAGCTCATTGTTGATTAGTTCAGACCAGGTCGATCTCCTGATTAAGTACAGCTGCCTGGCTGCTGTGGGCATGCAGGCATGAGAGCTCTGCTCTCCCGTGTGTCAGGAGAAGCATTTGAAAGTTGTCTCCCCTGTTGAGTCAGCAATGAACGGCCACACAGAATGGCCGAAGTGCTCATGCGCGTCACTGGTTTTACAAAGCTAAAGTCAAGGTGTTAACAGGCCTGCCCCGGTTTCAAAAGATCACTTGCATTTCTTAGACTAGTGCCCCTGCTCCGTTTGAAGCCAGCGAAGAAATGTGTGAGCCTCTTGCGTCATCATTTTTCCCCTGGCTCCAGGTGGGAAAGTTCTCCTCTTTCAGAGGCTCATGAGATTGAATCGTGCCCAGGGGATGATCTAAGACAATTTCTCCACTCCACAGTATCCGAGACTAGGTTGGTGGTGTATTTAAGGAGCACCGTTTTCCCTACTGCAACTGGGAGAGCTCCTTCCACCGTAGGACAGTCATGTCGGTAGCCAATCCTCATTGCTACGCGTTAGGGCACTGTCAACATGTGCGCTCCGTAATCCACACTCATTGTTCAGCAAGAATCAGTATAGCTCAAACTCTGCAGAGGTTTAATGACTACATTGAAGGAAATTACTAATGGCAAACTGGCTAGATTCAAGCATAAAACATTGAACAGCGTAAGTTCATTAAGGAAGAAAACAGATGACCCCAGCCCTCCAAAGAGCAGTTGCTGTCATTTGTCTGGGATCTGACAGTGAATAGGGCGGGAGCATGGTTCACATACTCTTCATGCTGGACTTGAGCTGTTTTCTTCCTTCCTTTCTCATTCCCAAGACACTATCTCCTTCCTGTCTGTCTGTCTTTTCTTTCTCTCTCTATATGTCCCCCCCCCCGTCCCTTATTCTCCGCTATCCATCTTTCACAACATCTTACTTTAAGGCAATTGTGTGAATGCATTTTTCTTACACACAGAAGCCAAATCTTTGAAGAGTAAGCTCCACCAATTGCTAGCAATACATTCTTGGAAAGGCCGCGTCTTCCTGTGCATGTGATAAAAGCAGGGTACATCCCTTATCTCAAAGATCTTTGGAATCGCTTTAAACGTATCATGATATTACTTTTTACTAAACTCCCGTACATTGCCATCCCCATATAATTTTCCAGATTACAAAACAGACAGAGAGGTTAGCTAACCCGTTCATCACACAGCGGAGAAGCATTATGGTCAGGATTCAGACAAGATAATCTTGTCCCAGAGCTGCTATTGTCCTTCTTAAGTCTCGATGTGTGTTGAGCCCCACTCCTCCCTGGCCAAGAAAGCATGATGATGTTCTTGAGCACCTCAAGAAGTCACTTTATCTGGAATAGGGAGTCACACTGAAGGATTGCCCTTAGCCAACACAAGTAGTTCCTGTGTAAAGGGGAAATCTGGACACATTCAGGGAGAAGGCGCCGTGACAACAAGGTTGATTCCAGTGAGACATCTACAAGCCAAGGAGCAGCAGGGACAGCCAGGGAGCTGAGAAGCTCGAGAGCCATAGGCAGACTGCTCCCCAAAGGCTTCAGAGAAAGCACGGGGACAGCCCCTGGATGCTGGAGGCTTCCCTTCAGGAGTGTGAAGCCTAGTATTTCTGTGTCTGAGGTGACAGTGTCACAGCAGCTAGAAGAACAAGATACAATCTCCACCTGCACTGTGCAGATACTTTGCTTACTTAGAGCTTAGAAACAATGGGAGTTCTGCATGTCAACTCCTGTCTTTCTTTTCTTGATCTGACAGGACGCTTGGGCTGGGGTGACAACTGTAGGGTCTTAGGGATGAAATTTTACCATCTAACTATCTCTACGTTGACTCAAACATTCCATCTTCAGCAGACCTGGACTTCAATATCTTTATTTATAGAAAATCTTTCTGTATTACATGAAGTAATTTTCGTGAGCTATTTTCAAAGTATACTTCCCTGTTTGCTAATATGCGTGAGAAGTATAAAGTAATAAAACGTGCTAGATAGTGCATAAAAACACCAGTCATTTTTGGTGGGTGCAAAGCTAAAAGTTAAAACAGAGTCATGTACAAAAGAACACCTGCGTATCTGTGCTTAGTGCGACACCCATCGTGACAATCAAGGGACATAGAACCAGCCCAGTGTCAGCCGACAGTTAAGTGGATAAGCAAACTATGAGGCATACACATCTTTGCACAATGCAAAGTTTGGGGGCCACAAAAAATGAAACCCTTTCATTTACAGAAGAGTGACTGGAATCAGAGCTCATCTCGGTGAGAGAAATAAGACCCAGAAAGACAAGACCACACAAGGATCTTATGCAAAAGCAGAAGGGGAGAATGGGGTAAAGGTAGGGAGGAAATCATTCATCCACCTCATATGCAAATGTCACAGTGTACAATACATCATTCACAGTACAATACACAATCTGCATTGTACGCTTAATGTGTGTTAGTAAAATGACTGTAACCTTTACATTGTAATACTGTTGGGCGATGTCGACAATACATGGCGTATTTCCTAATAAAATATGGGATATCTTCTGCAATTTATCAAATACTTTACCGGAAAAACATAGGAGCCCACACTGGCTGTGTGAGTCTGAGTAACACCTAACCACCTCAGATCACTCCCGCAATGCAGAGGCTTCTGTCACGGGCTTTGATGCTCTGGGCAAGTCACTTAGCCACCTGGGGCTTGCCCTCTCTTTAGCTATGAAATGGGAATCTCTGCCCCACAGGAAGGTTGTTCAGAAAGTGATTCAGTGTCTCCCAGAACATGTGAGCACACAGCAGATGCTATCCCATTGCTAGTGATTTTATTGCCCAGCTAATTGGCTCAGACTCTGAGGCTTCTGTCCCCCGGAAGCATCTCTGATGTCCCTAATGAATTAGAGTTCAGCTTCTCTCCCTCTTCTGGCTCTGTGATTCACCATGACCTGAACGACAGAGCACGGGAACAAGAAGGTGGATAAAGGCTGTCCTGGGGTGTGTGAGCGCAGAGCAGGAGGGAGAGCTGAGTCCTCCATGTTCATCATGCCTGTCATCTTCTCGGCCCATCTGACAAAAGACCCGGGAGCCCGGCTGCTCAGACCACCGGTGGCAGCTGGGGTTTGTACTTCTGTCCTCTGCTTGCCTTGTCTTTGTTGTCCTTGGGGCAGAGTGTGTGAAAACGCTGACAGACCCAGGGACCATGGATCAGCGGGTTAGCCAACAAAAACTGACATTCCACTGGGAAGATTTTATGTGTCTCTAAAGTGCATTACACAAAGCTCAGAGAATTAATAGTAGATGTGTGGACCTTGGCTCCAGAGTTGTGAGCAGAGGTGATCTGGACTGTGGCACCCACACTTCCTGGTGGCATGAAGGAATGCAATTGAGATTCTGCCTGGATCCATGTGCCCCAGATAAAGGGTAGAGCATCCTGTTGTCTCCAGCCTTGCCATTACCTGGGTGTTAGATATGATGATTTCCCTCACATGTGTAAGCATGGAGCCACTGAGGTGGGCCACCATTCATTCCAAAACTTGCCGCAGACAAAGGAAAATGGGATTAATTCCTAGTGGATCACTTTCCTCACAAAATTTTTCTGAACCTTAGGCACAGAAGATAGCTCTCTTCCTGTCACTCCTACAGATGTGGGTAAGCCTGGGCAACTCTTGATTTTGGAAAAGATTACCTTGCCAAAAGAAAAGCATCATCATTGAAATATTTTGGCTCCTGGTATGGCTCCTGGCAGTGTCTGTGATCACGTTGTAGCCCTGTCTCCGGTTTAACCATCTGAAATAAAGAGATATCATCCAGACACAAGAGTCTCAGAGAACACAGAACAGACAGGACCAAGAAAAGAACTCTCTATGTCAGATCACTAGATTCACAGGAAAAGAAAGTACATTTACTGCTACAAGAGAGAAGGGTCAAGACAAATATAAAGACAGAGCCATTAGAATAACTACCGACTTCTCAATGGAAACCTTAAAGCCAGAAAGGCTTTGAAAGATGGATTTCAAATTCTGAAAAACCGCAACCACCAACCCAGGCTAGTCAGCCCAGAAATATCATCTATTGTAGTTTAAGGAGAGAGAGAAGCCTTCCGTGGGAAAAGCAGGCTAAAGACTACAAACACCAAGTCAGCCCACAGAGGACTGCAAGGAATGTTTCCAATAACAGAGAAAGATAAAATTGAACCATAGGCTAGAAAAACAAACAAACAATACCAATAGTTGATTAAACAAAACAGGACTTAAGAAAACACCACAACCCACAAAACAATGAAGTAACAGAAAGGCAAGCTCCCTAATACAGCAGTGGCGTGAGTGTGAAGGGAGTGATCCACTGATTTCTGACTGGGTTTGGCCTGCTCCACAAGAGAGAATGCACGCCTAGTTATATAAACGGAGAGCTCAAGACTTGACAGAACATAGGCCTTAGGTGGGAAATACCATGACTGTCATTTTGATAAATTGTCAGACTGTCTTCCATCACTGAGCCCAGGCCTCATCAGAAAAGAATCTTGCAGAAGCAGGCGGAAATTAATGCAGGAATCTATAACCCGTAACTAACTGATGGTGGGTTGCTCAACCCAAAGTGGAATAGTTACACCACCCTTTCCAGGGAATTTTGTGCAAAAGGGTGTGAGCAGGAATGTAAAAGCCAGAGACCGTATATGTGAAGCCAAAAGATGCTTTCTGGCTATGCTATGACTGTTGCACACATGAACTGATTGCTTCTGTGGTTATCTGAACAAGACCTGGAAAACTGGTCTGTCCAGATTTCATCGTGAATGGAGGAGAAATCCATGTGACCTTACCTCACCCTTCCTGGAGAAGCTATTGGCAGCTATTGGCTGTTGGGGGAGGAGAGCCATTTTCCTCAACTGATGAGTTGCCCTTGTCCCAGAAAATTGCCTCCCATACACCCTTGGACAACAGACTCTAATTTTAATCTATGGACCATACAGGAAGAGATGACAGCAAAGTGAGAGGAAGACTCATCTGGAAGAAAGATGTCCACGAAGAAAGAAAGGAGAGGGAGGAACGGGGAGTCAAAACTGACTAAAACCACTATATAAATGCACGAATCTGTCAATACAATAGAAAATAGGCATGGTGTCTACTGAACACTTACCTGCACGGATTTCCTCACCCTTCCCCCCTTTGAGAGTCACGGTATGCTCAGCACATAAAGCTCATATTTCTTTCTCTGCTTGTTTTATTTTGTTTTATTTAAGACAGGGTTTCTCTGTTGTAGCTCTGGCTGTCCTGGAACTCACTCTGTAGACCAGAATGGCCTCACACTCATAGAGATCCACCTGCCTCTGCCTCCTGAGTGCTGGGATTAAAGGCGTGGCCACCACCGCCCAGCTAAATTCAGAAAGCTGAGATATAATAAGGAGTCTCCTCCCGAGGCTGGACGAGGCAGGATGAGTCTATTGGCAGTCACACGTAGTTTTCTTGTATTGTCTCTCTCCCAGAGGCATCAGAGACCGCCTGTCCCCAGTGATGCAAAGGCGGAGAACTTCACGCATTGATGAGCTGCTTGAGGGATCAGGCCCCAAGGTATTCACTGGGCGTTGGGTACACAGGCCTCCTTTTCCAATTGACACCGCCAGGAGGAAAAGAACAAATCTTTGTTTGCAACACTAGTCTCACCAGTGAGCGGCACTTATCAGGCAGGGGGAAGTTTTATATCTGTGCAGGAAACTGTGCACCCACCATCTGACCCCATCCAGCAGTTAGCCTCATCACCCAGCCTGACTAGGGTAACAGGCTCACCAGCTGTACTCTTTCTAGCCAACTAGGACACCAGAGGAGTGGGTACATGGATTTGACATGACTCCCAATGCCAGAGGCATGATCCAGGAACATCTCAGACTAAACAGAATCTCAGAATTCTGACTCAAGAACTGGTCAATGAAATAATGCCTAGCCTGGGTGGTCCCAGATCAGTATGTTTTTAATTAGCTCAAGCTAATTTGTATCCATCAGCAATGCCATTCTCAAAGTCAAGTTCTGACTCTGTGTGCATGTTTCCCAGAAGGGAATTTCAATATCACATATTTAGACAGAAGCAAGATATTGTCATGGGGTGAGAAGGATTGCAAGAACTGGGGCATCAGTGAAAGCTAAGTTATTCCCTTTGTTGCATACTTTGCATTTGCAATGCATCTTTACATTGCATACTCTAGTGGGTATTAATTAGTATTTTTAACTATCTATGACCCACTATAACTGTTCATTGTCAAAGGCAACACCGTTTAAAGTTCAAATGACTTAAAATAATGAGCAGAATTCATGTTCAGTTCATGGACATCGTTGTCAGTGTTCCTGGGCAGTACCAACGCTGGACATTTCACTGAGCTCTGACAAAGGCACGGGGAAGTCCCCTTCCTGGTCTGAGCTCTCCACCCTTGGAACACTTCTCAGCAATGTGCTTTCTAGATATCCGATCCCGTGACACTTCTGTTTCAAGTAAGAGTACTTGAATGGAAACACCCACTGGACTCCATACAAGTAGAAATAACGATGTACATAAATTCAAATTTCCGTGCAAGAACTTTCATTAGAAATAAACATCTCAAGCCCTGAGCTCTCTCTGAAGCCAAGTCACCTCCAGCAAAAGTGGAGCGGTTGAGCTTTCGACCAGACTTAATCTTCTATCTGAGGGTGCAGATCTACTCCTGACACCTGAGCCTGCCTGGGGGGAGGGGTTAACAACCGCAGAAGGGGCCACCCAAAGGCGCTCTCCAGTCCGTAGTCAGCAGTTTGGCCTTACTCATCTCTGCCAGCCCGGGAATACTTTGTGAGGGGTAAGTAAAACATCTAAACTGTGTATAGAAGATAGGTGTGTGTATATAGCTGTACACCTACTGGGGCAGCTCAGCCAAGAAGACATGGAGGCATATTCATAGTTCCAAACCCTGCTAGACCTCAGCAGAGGGAATGCCTATCATGGCCAGCACCATACTGGACAGTGGAACCCTGAGCCTCTTATCTTAGGGTTTTTTTTTTATTCCCTCATATAACTTATAGAATACACCCCAACCCTCCTCCTGACCTCTGTTAGCTGCCCAGTTCCCCCCATCTCCCCTGGACCTACCTCCATCACCACTCACAAACATCCACCCTTCTCCCCGGGAAAGAACCATCCCCACAGGGTGACAGCACAATCAGGGCATGGCATAGCAGCATAGAAAGAGGCCAGGCATTAATCCTTGTATCACGTGTAGGCAGCCAGGCAGGAGGAAAAGGGTCTCAAGGGCCGAAAAAATGGTCAGAGACAGCCCCACTCCAGCCTGTGGGAGTCTTTCAGGGACACCAATCTATACATCCATTAGAAGTATTTAGGGAATCCTACTGGTTCCATGTCTATGGCTTCAGTCTCTGTGGGCTCCTAAGAATGCTAGTCAGTCAATAATTGGGGCTTGTTCTCCATTCTCTCTGGTGTCCTCAGCCCCTCTGGCCTCTGCCATCTCAAGGGTTTTTACTGATACCTAAGCCCCTCAGGTGTTCTACTGGTAGCAGGTGCAGCTCATGAGCAATCAAACATCCCCCACATAAAGCCAACACCTGCAGACAATGCAAAATGACAAGGCCTACACAGCCCTTCACCCAACAATGCACAGAACAACCATTTTAAACGTAAGTAAAAACAAGCTTCCACAACATGTATGTGTATATGCGTATAGACATGCACATATATGTAAACATTTATCTGTACGTATGTGGTGAAGGCAGAATAGTGAGCCCCATGTAAAGGACATGCTCTTATCCTCAGCTCCTGTTACAGTGATCCTTTTTAGAAAGAGAAGGTTAGAAGATTTGATTGAGTCCCATCCTGGTACCCGCTTTGGTTCCAGTTTCTTTCTCTGTTGCTGAGATAGATCGCTGACCAAACCTACTTGAGGAGAAGGGTTTATTTCACCATACAACTTACAGTAGATCATGAAGGGAAGTCGGGGTAGGAACTCGAGGCAGAGCCCCCGAGGAGGAACTGAAGCAGAGGTCACAGAGGACTGTTGCTTACTGGCTTGTTCCTCATGGCATACTCAGTCTGCCTTTCTTATACAACCCAGAACCATCTGTCCACGAATGGCTACAACCCACAGTGAGCTGGGCCCTCCTTCATCAATCATTAATCAAGAAAATGTCCCACAGACATATATACAAACCAATATTATGAAAGTATCTTCTCAATTAAATTCCCTCTGACCACAGGGCCCCAGCTTGTGTTAAGGCACAAGAAGCTAAGCAGCACACACATTTATTTCAAGACTCTGACTCCCAGAGTGTGTGCTTCTCAATTCTGCCAGAAACCGTGAATAAGAACATCTGTAGCGTATCTCGACCCGTTCTCCCTCCTAAACCCCTCCGATGATTTGTTTGCTCTTTCCTTCTCTTTGTTACACGCGCCTGCTTACTTGGGAGCTGGTTTAAGAACAACAGATATTTATTTGCCATCAACTGCTGAAGAGACAGCGGATAGGAGTGAATATATTGGCAATGATGTCCCCTCCAGGGAATCTGAAGAACTCTGAGATACACTGGAATCTTCTACAGCGACTCTTTCAAAGTCCTCCCCAAAAATCAGAAGAGAGAAAATAGGAATAGAAGGGTTTTTTATCATATTAGATGTCTATTGTCTTTCATGAAAGGCGTTAACTGGGTCCTATGTGGGTGACTTGATGAAGAAACTACATGTTCTCACTTATTTCTATACACTTTCCAATAGAAACCTAAAGTCGCAGGGAGAGGGGGATACTTTGTTCTCCTCATGAACTTCACAGGCTGTTTACCTAAAGGAACTCTAGGTTTCTCTTCGCCCATTTAAAACTCACTTCTCACTGAACAAGTCGGACGACTCCCCTGGTCAGATGATTCTGAGTAGTAAACCAAGCAGGAGCGTGCTCGGCTCACCGTCATCCCTCTTGCCCCTTGCCGCCTCTGGCGAACTCTTCCAGCTGCCCAGCCGTGGGCACCTGCAGCAGCCTGCCAGGGCCAAGGTTTCTGGTAGTTCCCATTCTTGCAGCCTGGCTATGGTAGTTCACATTCTGACAGGAAGGACAGGACTTCCCCTCCGGGGCACATGGGAATTCTTTCCCCTTTGTTCTTCAGACTTCCAGGAGGAATGTGCCAACTTGGCTATCACAATCCTGCTCCTGCAACAGGAATGCGGGAGTTACAGCTTCACAAGCATTGTCCTTCATCCCCAGGGGAAGAGTCGTTCCCCTTGCACTCCAGGTACCCTTCCCTGGGGTGATGGTCGCTGCAGGGTGTTTCCTGTTGTTCACAGAGGCATTGCAGTAATGAAGCCTTCCTGAATGTTGACAATGGCCTCTGTAAACATGCCAGCTTTCCTTCTCTCCTGGCCTCAGTGCCAACTCTTCTCTCTGTATGCCAGCCTTCTTCTAAATATCTTCTACGTAGCCCAGCTGTAGCCAGATCCTTTCTATATTCCCTGACTGGGAAAGAAGGCAGCCTTAGACCAGGCCTGATTCTTGATTCAGTTGGCTTGATGAACGGTGAGTTTTCTAGCAAGAAAGCTGAGTATGTCTTCATGTCTGTAGACATGTACTTATTCTATTACCACGTACTTGGAGGAGAGGAATTACAAACCTTAGTGCGACATTTGTAGGTCTCATCAGAATATATGACAGTTTCCGAAGTGGCCTTGTGTCTGTGCTTCTAATTACGTAAGGAAAACCATACGCATCCACACATGCGCACACTCACACACATGCATACCAGCACACATTCCAGCACATGTGCCAACACACGCATGCCTAGGAATGCATTCATTCAAGCACACATGCAAACTCACTTGTTCATGAATGCGCATAGGTGTGCGCGTGCTCACACACACACACACACACACACACACACACATACACATACACACACACACACACACACACACATACACACACACACACATACACACACACACATACACGCACACAGCACACAGCAAGGATCTCAGTAAAGCAAGCCCAATCCTTTGCAACCTCAAGCACTAAATTAGATTAGCAAAGAGAGAATTTTGCCTTCAAAACATTCACTTTGAACTAGAATAAAATGTAGAGAAAAATAATGTGTATCATTAGGAAAAAACATTCTATCACTTTAGCCACCCCTTGTGATACACGAACACAACTTCAGAGATCAGTCTCACACCCTAGTCCACAGGTCGCTTTGAATTTTGGCTTTCTTGCATGAGCTGTGTGGTCTTGATAAAGTGACTAACATATTTGATCTATGGTATCCACATCTGGAAAATGGACATATAGATTCTGAAATACTTCCCTGAAGTAGACAGACGATGGATATATTATGAGGTAGGGAAAGCAATTAGCAGAGTACTTGGCGTGCATTAATCTCTAAGTAGGAGACATTTATGTCAGTGATTGATTGTTCTGTATACATTACCACAAAGTGTAGTGGCTTAGAAAGATATACACTGCAGTTTCTGATGGTGAAGGGTGCAGACTGCTTAGCTGGATAAGTATGAAAGCCTCTCACAAGGATTCAGTCTGATGTGTGGCAGAATACCAGGCACTCAAAGTCCTGACTGAACTCAAGTCCTTACATCAGGAAAGCAGGAGGAGCCCTCAGACAGCATCCTCATGACAGCCGATTACCTCGTGTGTGTGTGTGTGTGTGTGTGTGTGTGTGTGTGTGTGTGTGTGTATTTGTGTGTATATATATATACACACACACACATGTATGTGTGTGTCTACGTGTTTATATATATATATGTATATATATACATATATGCATACTTAGAGAAATATAATACATTTACATACTGAAAATATAACACATAGTATTTTATTATCTGTATATTTGTGTATATAGCCTAATGGATTTCATGGTGACTTTTTTAGATGATATCTCATACACCTCATGCTGGCCTCAAACTCACTCCATGACTGACAAAAATCTTGAATTTCTGATTCTCTTGCTTACACTTCTCCAGTGTTATGATTGCAAACATGCAGTCCTCTGCCTGACTTTTCCAATGATCAGGATCAAAACCTAGGGCTTCATACATGCTAGCCAAGTGCTTTACCAACTGAGCTGTGTCTACAGTTTCTAGGGCATGATACTTTTAACTTCTTTTTTCAAAAACCTTTACACTTATATGTTGTGTGTGTTTGTGTATGTGTGTGCATGAGTGTGTGTGTGTGTATGTGCTTGAGTGCGTGTGTGTGTGCATGAGTGCATGTGTGTGTGTGCATGAGTGTGTGTGTGTGTGCATGAGTGCATGTGTGTGTGTGCATGAGTGTGTGTGTGCATGCATGAGTGCATGTGTGTGTGCATGAGTGTGTACGTGTGTTTGTGTGTGCGTGCATGAGTACATGTGTGTGTGTGCATGAGTGTGTGTGTGTGCATGAGTGCATGTGTGTGTGTGCATGAGTGTGTGTGTGTGCATGAGTGCATGTGTGTGTGTGCATGAGTGTGTGTGCGTGCATGAGTGCATGTGTGTGTGTGCATGAGTGCATGTGTGTGTGTGCATGAGTGTGTACGTGTGTTTGTGTGTGTGCGTGCATGAGTGCATGTGTGTGTGCATGAGTGTATACGTGTGTTTGTGTGTGTGTGTGCATGAGTGCATGTGTGTGTGTGCATGAGTGTGTGTGTGTGCATGAGTGCATGTGTGTGTGTGCATGAGTGTGTGTGCGTGCATGAGTGCATGTGTGTGTGTGCATGAGTGCATGTGTGTGTGTGCATGAGTGTGTACGTGTGTTTGTGTGTGTGCGTGCATGAGTGCATGTGTGTGTGCATGAGTGTATACGTGTGTTTGTGTGTGTGTGTGCATGAGTGCATGTGTGTGTGTGCATGAATGTGTACATGTGTTTGTGTGTGTATGTGCATGAGTGTGTATGTATGCATGCTTTCCATAGTGTGCATATGGAGGTCAGAGGACAATCTGCAGGAGTTAGTTCTCTCCTTGCCCTCATGGGTTGGGAAGCTGGAACTCTGGTCCTGTGGCTCGGCAACCAGTTCTGAGCATACTAATCTTCCACACTGGTCCCACAGTAACATTTAAATACATAAATTGCCATGTCAAGGACAGAGAAGACCAAGATCCTGCTGAGGACTTCCCAGGCTACTTGAAAATGAGCGTGTTTGGAAACACAAGAGGAAGCAGCTCTAGATGCCACAGAGGAGAGGCAGACACATTTGAAGGGCGGATGGGAGACTGGATGGAGGAAAGCCCTGGGTATGAGAACAATCATCTTGGAAAGAATTAAAAAAGAATTAGAAGACGGACAGCAGTGGACAAGAAATCAAGAGGTCAATGATGGGCACTTGAGCTGGTACTGTAACCTAGGCACGGAGGTACTGACTAAGATGGTTTGGGCACAGTGTAGAGCAGGGCACAGTCTGACAGATCCCCATCACAGGGTACTGCTCAGCATTTGATCCATCTTCTCTGATCAAACTGAATGCCAATGCAGGGGAGTGGGCACTAACTCATTCAATGGCCTCTTGAGAGAACACATCATGCTGTACTGTCCTTAGAGTAGACGGTGAAATGTGAGTGTGCTGGTAGGAGAGAGCTCAGTGAATTGCCATCCCAGCCATCTTCCCGAGTTGTTCTGTCCTAGCCGTGGCTGGCCACATTTGAGGCTATGGTAGCAAATACCTTTCTAGCTTCTTCTGAGCCATGTCATCACGTTAGGGTGAGAGCTTCTGTGCTCTCTCACGGTGAGAACCTACATCCACACTGCTAAGTACAGCAACATAGGGAGCACAGGAAGCCCGTAGTGCGTGGAGTCCCGACTGTATGTGCTGTTGGCATGGACACAGCCATGAGCCTCGGCCCCATGGAGGGATGGCAAAGTCTTCGTCCCCCATCCCTAGGGCGAGACTCTGAAGGAAATGGCAAGGTTAGCCTCTGGTCCATGTGAGGATATTGACAGCACTTGCAGAAAATGTCCACCACAGCTTATTCCCCCTGAATATTTATGGCATAGAGACTGCTCCTCTACAGAGACTGCTCATACTGAGATTAGCTAAGCCAATCTCCTTGATCCATCTATGTACCATAAACCCTGCCTCCTAGTTCAGCTGTATACCATAACCCTGCCTCTCTATTCAACTCTACATAGTACACATGATGAGCTGCCAGCTACGGTTTCTCCAGCAGAGAGCCCTGTCTACCAACCCCAGGGTTTTGTGTATCCATCTATCTGTCTTTTTTAATCCTCTTGCCACTATCCCTGGTCCATGCAAGGATGTGGCACAATGATCCCCGTTGTCCTCTCACAGCCCATCCGCGGGCACTGGACATAACCGGCTGGTAAGCCAGTTTCAGTTCGTAAGTCCCAGAGGAGGACACAGTGTGGCAGAGGAACCGAGATTGGACCATGGAGAATCAGACTGACTAAGGCACAAAACTCCTGTTAGTGCCTCTGATTTTCATGAACTTGAGTTCATTTGAAAACAAAAAAGGGTAAGGAGAGAAAAAGACTGTGGAAATGACTACCAAGAGGATGGGATGAGAGTCTAATTGAAAATAAATTAGCTCGAGGATTATTGCGGCTTCCTCCCCATGTGCTCGAGTTCACAAATCACATGAGGAGGAGTGCAAACACAGAAAGGATTCAGAAATTGCTCTCTAGGGAGAGCGACTCTGAAGCAACAGTGGTACCCTATCGGGGAGGCATTAACACAGCCGAGTTCTACAAACCAAGTAAAGTTTCAAAACACCACAGGGGCAGGAGAGGAGGCTCGGTGGTTAAAGTATACTTGTTGCTGGAGGCCTGGCACCTGTGGGATTGGGGAGTGAGGCCCAATTTGGGTCAAACCTCATCATGCCTGGTGTTGGGCTAGTAAAAACAAGTCAATGTCCATCATCAGGGCAGCCTGCTTCCCCCAGGAACCACGGTGATGCCAGAGATCCATGCTCCTGCCACACTAGCTGGGTTTAATTTTCTTTTATTTGATTTATTTTAGGGCACAGGAACAGAAGGATGAGAATGGGAAAAGGGTGCTATCAAGATACATTGTATGAGACTCAAATTATTAATAAAATATTATAAAAACGAAACCTTGCTGCTCTTCCAGAGGCCCCAGATTTGATTCTCAGTCCCCACATGGCAGTTCACAACCATCTATAACTCCAATTCTAGGGAATCTGATAGCCTCTTCTGACTTCCTCTGGAACCAGCATGCATACGGTACACATACATATGCGCAGGTCCTCACACATATAGATAAAATAAATCTCTTTTAAAAACTCATCACAGAACATCAACTCCAGTGTTCCCTATTTTCCCTTAAGTAATTCACTGGCTTGTTAGAGTTTATCCCATAGACTCTGATGATAAAAATATCAGAAAAGTTGACCTGTGTCCAATTCTGCTTTCAAAAGATTCTTTTAATCCTTCTATGGTGCATAATCCTTGTCTTATTGGGAGTTTACTTGATTTGGCTTCCTCATTCCAAGTTCTAGTCTCTAGGATAATCTGAAGAAATCCTATTGTCCAAACCTACTACATGACTTGATGTATTTCATATTCATCCCTGTCATGGCCATCTGACAGGAACTATTAAAAGTAGGAAGGGAGATGGGGCAGAAAAGATGAATCGGCACCGAAGAGCACCTGCTACTCTTGCAGAGGATTTGAGATAGATTTCCAGAGCATACATGGTGACTCACAGAGAACGTCTCTGGCCAAGAGCCTGCCCCTCGGTTCCTTGTTCTGTTCTGACTTTTGTTATCTCTCCTTTATCAAAAAATCAAAAATGATTTTCCAAGAGGAAAGATAGACATGAGGTCATTGCAGTTCAATACAGTTCAATACAGGGTTTTTCGATGAGAAACCCTCAAGTGTGTTTGCTATGTGTTCTTCTCTGGGAAGAGAGAGAACAGGAAGAAAAGAGGAGGAAAAGGAAGGGGGGAGGACAAAAGGCAGGAAGGGAGGGAGGAGAAGTCCAGGCAAGCAGTGTTTGCTGATAATAATCAGAGGAAACTATTTTCCATGAAATGTATAGGGTCATTCTCTTTCTTAAGAAAAATATACGTATCTCACTGAGCAGGCTGAAAATTTTAAACACTCTTTTGCTCTGATCTGAATTTATTTATTTTTATTCTTATCTCTTACAGTACATCCCAACTGCAGTTTTCCCTCCCTGCACCCCTTCCTGCACCCCCCTGCACCCCTCCCTGCACCCCCCTGCACCCCTCCCTGCCTGCACCCCCTGCACCCCTCCCTGCACCCCCCCCCCTGCACCCGTCCCCACTTCCTCTCTCCCTCAGATCCACTCTTCTGTTTCCTTTCAGAAAAGAGCTGGCCTCTCAGGGATACCAAACCAACATGGCATAACGAGGTACAGTAAGACTAGGTCCTCATACTAAGGCTGGACAAGGTAACCCAGTCAGAGGACAAGGGTCCCAAGAGCAGACAAGAGAGTCAGAGACATCCCTAGTCCCACTGTTAGGAGTCCCCAAAAACATCAAGCTAACTACCATGACATCTATGCAGAGACCTAAAGCAGACCATGCAGGCTTTGTGATGGCCGCTTCAGCCTCTGTGAGCCCCTATGAGACAGGCTTAGCTGGTTCTGTGGGCCGTGTTCTCCCAGGGTCCCTGACCCCTCTGGTTCTTATAATCTTTCTTCCTCTTTTTCTGTGATGTGCCCTGAGCTCTGAGAGGAGGAACCCAATGGATATCTGCAATCTGGGCTCTCTCTAGACCTATTGTTGGTTGTGAGTCTCTGCAACTGCTCCCGTTAGCTGCCTGAGGAAGCCTCTGGTGTTATTCTAATTTATTGTGGCTGAGGAGCCCATAAGCATCCCTTTTCCTCATAAATGCCCTTCTATAAACAAGAATCCTGAGTCCATCTTTTCTCTATATGTTAAATAATTGCATCCGTCAGAGCTCAATAAGAGAAATACTAACAGGAGAGAAGCTAGCAAGCTGGGATCCTTCAGGCACAAACCACACAGAGACTGTGACCAGTAAGGTCAGGTCCACCCGGGATAATCTTTGTTTTGATCAACGTGAAGTAAGTGATGAGGACCCACATTAGAGTTTCCTTCTGTCACTGTGACAAATACCATTACCACAGCAGCATATGAGAGGGAAGGATTCACCGTGCTGACACATCCAGGTCATTAATGCATTAGCTAAAGGCAGGAAAACTTGCTACTCCAGGATGCGCTGCCTCCAGCCAGGGAACTAATTGTTAGCCAAAAAGTACTGCAAGAGACATGGAAGATGTCTCTTGATGGCTAGTGCAGGCTCATGGTCAGTTGGCTTTCCCGTACAGCTCAGGACCACCTGTCGAGGGAACTGTGCCACCCAAAGTGGGCTGGGACCTACTATAGCAATCAACAATCAAGACACCCTCCCCCCAGACATGCCCTTAGGCCAATCTGATACTTGGACAATGTAACTGAGTTAACACATTAAAAAGCCATCAGAGGAATAAATTAGCCTACATGGTGCTAACACAAGTACAGGTAGTATCACAGTGTCTGCTCTTACAAGGTGGCCCCACCTGTTTTCCTAGAGAAACCATCTGAGGACAGTATACTATCTTCAATAAGAGGGACTCACCACGGGCATTTTCAAGAACAGAAGCATAGGCAGAGCTCATCAAGTGAACCAGAGGAGAGATGTGTAGGACAGAGGTCTTTGTGTTTGGACTGTTCAACTTCTGCCTGCCAAGGCAAGTCACATGTCTTTTTAATATTTGGTATGAGCCTCTAATCTACTAAACTTTTAATTATTAATTCCTGGAATGTCTGTTGATCTTACATTTTCTGTGAATGCAGAATAATTCTAAATAAGATGCAAGCGCGTACAGCGATGATGACTGTGATGGTCAGCTTTAACTACCGACTTGACACAATCTAGAGTCTTCTGTAAAGACCCTCAGTGAGAGAATGACGGCACTGGATTTACCTGCGGGCATGTCTGTGAGCGATTGTTTCAGTTAACCATTGTGGTATTGGTGACAACTGGATCCCAAAGGCCAGAGAGAGAGGCAGGCATCAGCATCTGTGCCAGGCCAGTCCCTCAGGCCCACAGCACATCACATGGCCTTTAAAATGGCTAAATCCTGGCAAACCGTTGAGCCCCAAGATTGGAAAAGCCCCACCAGGGCAGTTCCTACTTACGGAACAGTTCTTTACGGAAAACCTTGTGCACCAAACTTAGCAAAACAGATAGGTTTAAGCATACGTGCCTAAAGATGGTTGTTGGACTTGCCAAACTTGCCCATCCTCCTCCCCCCACCGCTATCAAGCTTTAGATAGGCTGACTGAAATGTCTAGTAAGCATGGATCAAAGCGACTGGACCTGTCCCTTAGGCAGCACCCTGCTTCCTCTTTAAAAGCCCTGCTCCTTTCACAATAGAGCAGATCTGCACCACAGATGCATTTCCCTAGGAGTCTGAACTTCTTGGGTAGTGACTCCACACCACTTGCCATCTTGGGAGTCCCCTGTACCCACAAAAGACCACAGTGTAGGAAGACCCAGGCCACTGTGGGCAACACTATTCCCTAGGAAAGTGGTTGCAAATTGTCTGTGAGTAGAGATATCAAACTGAGAGCAACCAAGCAATCAACTGAGCACACACGCATTCATTCCTCTCTGCCCTCGACTGGATGTAATGTGAGCAGTTATTCCAAGCTCCTGCTGCCTTGACATGACTGGGCAGAGAGACGGTCACCCTGAATTGAGAGCTAAAATAAATCCACTGTCCCTCGTGTTAATTTTTGTCAGTATACTTTTTATCACAGCAACAGAGATGAAACTAGGACGAGGATATGAAAATAGCATCACTTTGATGCCATGTAAAGTACGGTGTGTTAGCTTTGCTCTACATAGCTGCAGGCCAAGCTCTGTAGAAGCCAGTGTAGCAAACACTCATAATCCTGGGAATTCTTATTCAGAGTCCTCGAGGGAAGTGTGCGTGTACAGGGCCACATGTTTAAACATACGAGGTGTTTTGACAGATATGTTTTCAGCAGAGACTTTTTATTTCCAAGAAATTTTTTTTTGTCTGAAAATAATCCTTATCTCCACGGCAGTGCCAGATGCTGCTTGAGTGTCGTGTCATAGACACGTAAGTTAGGGACTGGGCCGTAACTGCACAGGACTGCATATACGGGCAGTTCCCTACAGGCAGGCACCACGGCAACCCATGAATTCCCAGCAATGTGCTAGGCTGCATAAATGAGCCCTGCAGAATTAAAAGGTGAGCGGGAGAAACTGTCCAGGGCCTCACCCTAGATGAAGAGCTACAGGTGGCTACGGAGAGCTGGATCAGCTTCCTTCAGTAGACACGTTCCCACATAAGTATCTAATCCCAGGTGCCAGCCCTGGACACGTGGACATATCATCAATGCTAAACGGACTCTGAAGGTTGTATGTACAGATGTAGGTGACTAAAGAAGAGACCATGAATCTGGGAGAAATAGGAGGAGAAGGAAGGTAGGGGGTGGGGCAAAGGAAGGACTGTCCACGTACAATGTTCTAAAAAAAGGAGAGGAGACCCAGGAAGAGTGTGTGTTAGCATGCTGTGCTGCCCTGTCCAGGCCACCAGTCAGATCGCTGGAGACAGGGCAGTGCAGAGCACTGGCTTTCAATCTTTGTATAAAACCTCGAGAGACACGCAGTCCACATACACTTTAAGTTTCCGTTCTAAGTGAGCTAATGGTCCTATCCACAGTGCCCTAGAGCAAGTGTCAATTACTAAAAACGTGTTGCTGGTTTTGATTGCTTCACTACTGTTCGAATCTCTCTGAGAGAAGCTTCACACACAGGACAACGCATTGGAAAGTGAGGCTCCGGGGCGCCTTTCAGCCCTTGAGGAGTCTGCTCTCGTCAACAGGCTCATAGGGCTGTCAAGGTGGCTTTGCTGTCTTCTGATCTTCTGCACATGAGAACACAAAGTCCTTCCTTCCTGAAGGATGCTGTGTTCAAGATGCCATCTTGGAAGAAAGACCGGTTCCCCAGATTTTAACTCTACTGCTGTCTTCATCACAATTGTCTGCCTCCAAACTCTGAAGGAAATATTTTCATTCCTCATAAGTGACTCGGTCACAGGCAATGTGTTACAGAAGCACAAAAATACGGCCATATATTTTAAGAATTGTCACAGTGGTAATGGGTTGTCTGAACATTACCAATATAGTCTAGTCTCCAACAGAGGCAAGAGGAAAGCCAGTTCAGAAATGGCTGAGGAGGAGCTGGGCGTTCTTCTACAGTAAGACCTTGAATCATAGGCGGGAATCAGTGGTGTGCAAAAGGACACACAGAAAAACCATTTCTACTTTTGGACTGGGTTAACTGAAGCAAAACTGCTGTTGGCGGGGAGGGCAGGGAGGGTTGCTCACTCATTGAAAAAGAATCAGAGCCCTGAAATAAACAGAACCACTGAGAAAACTGCTTCTTCTCAGAAGAAGCACAGAGCTCACCATGTTCTATGAGACACGGAGGTGTTTCCTGGCTGTTCTTTAGGGCCGGGCAGTCCAGGAGTTTCTTAAATGCTGCTAGACATGCATTAATGTGCTTATTAATGAGGCTCTTCCTTTGCAGGGTGTTGGCAATAGACCAACCAAGAAGAATGACGAGGGAAGAGCCCCTCAAATGGGTGTTGGCCTCTGGCCATTCTTCTGTCTGGGACTGAGAAATAGTCCGATAGACTCTTAAAATTAGCTTCTAGGAGTGCCTGCCTATGGGGGATGGGGTGGGAAGAATGTCTTTTGAGAGGGAGGAAGGAAGAGAGAGAGAACGAGAGAGAATATGAGGGAGAATATCAACACAAAAACTATGAACCGCAAAGGGAACCCCAGGCAGCTTCTTCAAATGCTTCTCGTTTATGCTTGCCTCTCAAAGACCTTTACTTTGGAACCACTTTTTATTTCTAAATGAAACTCAGCCCTGTTTTTGTTTTTCAAAGCAAAAATCACCTATACGTCTGTGTCCGCGTGAAGCTGCTGCAGACAGAAGCCCTAATGAACCACTGTGAGGCAGGGAACAGACAGATCTACAGACGCAGAGGTTGACGGATCAGGGCGTATGGAAACTCGCACAGTGATGCAAAGCAATGAGACGACTCTGGGATTAAAGGGGATTCTTTCAGACATTTAACATTCTCGTCCTTGAACTCCTCCGTAATGCTTCTGTCAAATAATTTTCTAGCCTTGGATTACTAATTATTTCCAGGGGCAGGGAGTTTGTCATTTTCCTAGAGGGCTCTAGCAATTGGAAGCTCTCTTTAATGCAAGGACAACTGGTAATCCCCAGGGGTCTCTATCTTCAAATCACAGTATTACCTACACTTAGTCCACGTGGAAGGACCCTGAATTTCATAGGACTGCATTGAGATAAACTAGCACGTTTCCTCTCCTCGACCCCCAGCTTCCTTTTCTGACAAGAAGGTACAATCTACCAAGACTTGCTGTACGGTGAAATAGGATCTCTTCATATAAGATTTAGTGTTCAATTTGACAGGTGTAGAGTCCCACTAGATGCTCACGTCTTCTGTGTCGAATTCCGTGTAGCGGTCTTTCAGAGAGTTCGGGGCATTAATTATATACATTGCCGTTAGGGATATGTAGTTTATTTATTTTTCTGGGAGTGTGTGGTTTGGACCCAAGGTCTCAAGTATGCTAAGCCAGTGGTCTATTACAGAGCCACATCTCCAGTAAGAAGGATGTAAGTTTAGATGTAAACAAATTTCAACTAGTCTGTTTTATTTTGCCACAGCTTTAGGAAGAAACCATGACTGGCCAGAGGCTCAGCTCCCTACCGTGATTATAGAACAGAGACGAGTAAAACTCAGTGTCCATCTTTCAGGAAAACCATCAGCACACCTTTCAAACTCACGGCGATGGTGGGGAGAGCCGGCAACAAGGAGGTCGTGGTTAGTGACAGTGGGAATCAGAAATCTCAGAGAACAGCGTTGGCTCCTGAATTTTGGGGACTGTGCTGAAGCACAGCAGTCTGTTCCGTGTGGTGCCCAGTCTCACTCTGAAAAGAAGGTGCTGAACCTAAGAGCCACATATCTTCTTGAAGGACTTGACGTTCACAGTTCACACCAGGAACACTGGGTGCCCCGGAGAAGTGAGGAGGATTAAGACAGACTTGGAATGTGCCGTGCAGAATGTAACAAATAGGTGGACCAGACTCTAAAGTCACCTTCAGAATGGGTCAAATGCCCCTGAATTCATTACACCCAAGAAGCAGGCCTGCTTGGCTCTCCCACAGGAGCAGGGCAGACCATAGAAGACTGTGAGTGCTCAGCAAAGGGTGAGGGGAGCTGAAAGAAGAGAGGGCCGTGGGTAGAAACTCAGGCTTAACCACAAACACCTGCACCTGAAATACTGCCTTCCGATCAGGGTGGACCTGCACTGCCTCCTGGGACTTGGACCAGGGCGTAAACTCCAGTGTATCATTACCTAGGAGTTTCATTGTCACAGGTTAGACAGAGGACCAAATTTTCAAATTTTTTGGTCAAAGTCAGAAGCTAACAAACAAGACTGTCGGGAAAATTTTGCTGTTGGTCTTGCAGCAACTATCTCTAAAGCGGTTCTCAACCTGTGGGTCACGACTCCTTTGGGGGTTGAGCAACCTTTTCACAAGGTTTGCCTAAGACGATCTACATATCAGATATTGTACGTTATGATTCATAACAGTAGAAAAATTATAGTTATGAAGTGTCAACAAAAATAATTTTATGGCTGGGGGGTCACCACAACATGAGGAGCTATGTTAAAGGGTCTCAGCATTAGGAAGGTTGAGGACCACTCAAGGTTGAGAATCATTCTTCAGAGTCTAAAGAACAGATGGCTCAATGACTTGAACCAGAGTAAGGAGCAATGCATGCTGAGGGAGGAGTACATGTAATGAGCATTAAACGCGTGCAAACACGTCTCCTGCAGCACTCCACGGTGGTGCTGTGGGCTGTACAGTTGCTAGAAGTTCCTCCAAAGGTTTGGGGTACGATCCCTTCTTTCTCCTCTGATTCAGTCTTTCCTCTTTGGGTACTTGGTGCTTGGAAATGTTCAATTTCCCCTCCTCTTCCCTCTACTCCCTCCTTCCCTTCTTGAGCCTTTCTGATTCAAGGCACATACTCGCAATTGATGTTCTAATGTTAACTTCAAGTCATTCGAGGTGGAGTACTGCTGGGTTTGCTGTCAGCAAATGAAGCTTCTCAACCCTTGTGCTTTGTCTGCTCCTCTTACCCACAGGGTCTAGGAACCCCACCTCTCCCTCGTTTCTACATGCTTCAACCAGGGAAACATTAATACGCTGCCTCTTTGATTCAGACTTCTTATAGGTGACGCCTGCCGGTGCTGGTTCCAGATCCTGGCCTCTACTGCTCCATTGTCGTGAACTTGAAGGTTCCAGTCTGTCTACAGGGCAGCGGTTCCAGCAGCAGTGACCATGAGCACATGTTCCAGAGTCTGTCTAATCCAGGCAGAGTGCAGGGGGCAAGTCCCTCTGTCTCACCAGTTTAGAATACTAAGTACAGTTTTGGAGAAGTAAATAATGTTGCGGTGCTGTTAAGCATTCTACAAAATAAAACTCTCTTTCCAAAATATCACTAGAGTGCAATGTAAGTACACTACTGGTACACTCCAATCAGGATAATTGCCACACCATCTCTGCAGACAGAGATAGAATTATATGGGAACAATAAATTGCTCAGGTCTCTTTGAGAATTCAGTTGAGCCTATCCAAACGAAAAGAGAACCCACAGTCCCATCTATATATTGGAAAATGAAATATAGACTTGTTTCATGTATTCAGAAAGAAACCTTAATCGCTAAACAGTATATTGTTATTCTAGAAGCATTTAAATGATCATATAGATTGGAAAGACTTCAAATGACAGGTTATGGGAGACAGTCCTGGAATATAATGATTTTGGGAAATAATGGGAGCACTTATTTTATCTCATCATAACCAGAGGGACATTTCCTATTCAGGAGATGTGACAAGATTGTCATGTGAAAGGTATTTGAAACCATTCCTCACAAGTCATTCTAATACCAAAAAACCTAGACATTTTGAAATGGCACTTCTGTATTTTAAGGACTAAAATTTATTTCTAGCTTTAAGAATACCTTGAACAATTAACTAGATCCACAATTGCTTAGAGCAAGGGATCCTGCATGATTAGAGGCTCTAAAGATAAGCATGAGGATGCTCAAGGCTGTCCCCTGTGGACGCCCGCCTCGCCTGCAAGGAAGACGCCACACACAGGATTCTTCTGGTTTACGCTTTATTGAGGACAGCCGCTCAATTAAGTGTTGTTAACGAAGACCCTGATTGTAAAAAGCACCCTGCTTATATAGAGCATGGGGCCACGTGACCGTCAATGATTGGATACTCGTCCAGACCCTCATTAGCATGGAGGGAGGCGGCAAGGACTGCTCTCCTGCGCCTGCGCTGTAACTTGTTTACGCCAAATGTGAGCAATTACTCCAAATGTGAGCAATTACTCCTAATGCGAGCAAGAAGAACCTGGAAGCAGGAAACCGGCGCCATCTTGTAATGGCGTTTCAACTCGGCTCCCAACAGTCCCCCAGACCTGTGAAAGCAGATTTTACACATACCTGCATGTCTCTATGGATATATGAATGAAATTGTGTACATTCCTTCCCACCCACAGGCAGAAGGTTCCAAGGACCTCATTGGCATTCTAAAGAGGCTTAGAGCCTTCAGAATGTTTAGAAACTTTTTATGGGTACCACAGAATGCTGAATTTCTGTGACCTAGTTTCTGGGCCACTTGTTCCTAGTGAATATACCTACAATATTTAGTATAAAACTCCACTTCTGTTCAAGGTGGGAACAGCATCACTTTGAAGGTTCATGCTCCACTTCCATTTCCTGAATCATTTGAAATCATTCATTTGAAAATGAATAAAGGAACAAGAGTACCTTTCTTTTTGTCTTCTAGAAGAACCTGGAGATCCGCCAGCTAGCTAACAAAGTGATTAGCTGTGGACCGGTACGTGCCCACACGACTAGACCAGGAGCTACTCAACAGTACAGGAGGACATATTATGATCCACAGGGAAGAACAGAACACATAACCACAGCCTGTGATTCCCAGGTGGTAGAATAAACCTTGAATCAGGAAATCATGCCTATTTTTAAATAAATCAAAATGATCATTTTACTGCCATGATTTCTACCTAAAATTGGCTCAAAGGAGACGTAATTGCTACCTTAGAGGTGAGGAAGGAAACCTGTTCTGAGCACCATCCCAGGAAAGCACATCAGATCCGCATGATCAGGAAAAAGCAGAAGCTGTGCTGAAAACTAGACTTTCATACCAGTAAAATCCTGAACTTGGCAAACTGTCTTTCATTTGGCATAAATGTATGATATATATATTGTGCTGGATAGTTTATGTCAACTTGACACAAGCTAAAGTCATCTGAGAGGAGGGAACCTTAATTAAGAAAATCCTTCCATAAGATCAGGCTGTAGGCAAGCCTGTAGGGCATTTTCTTAATTAGTAATTGATGTGGGAGGGCCCAGCCCATTGTGGGTGGTATTAACCCTGGGTGGTGGTTCTGATTTCTATAAGAAAGCAGGCTGAGAAGCCAGTAAACAGAACCCCTCCGTGGACTCTTAATCAGCTCCTGCCTCCTGGTTCCTGCCTTGGAGTTCCTGTCCTGACTTCCCTCAATGATGAACAGTGCTGTGGAAGTGTGAGCCAAATAAACCCTCTCCTCCCCAATTGCTTTGGTTGTGGTGTTTCATCACAGCAATGGAAACCCAAACTAAGGTGTATATATGTGTGTGTGTGAGAATATATACATGATACATGGTATATAATAGTGTGTTATTATGTATAATCATATACATATATAATGATATTTGACTCAAAAATCTGTTAGCTCTATAATCTGAAGTGATACAAATTGTGTTTATCCTGTGCAATAATGTGTTCATTTGCACCTCCTTTTAAGTCTTAAATAACTCTCAGAACTTCTTGTAGAAATCACTTCTTATAACGACTTCCAATAACGGGCTTTGTAATTCTCCTGTTCATGTTTCCACGTCACTCAGTCATTTTCAGATTCAAAAGATCCTAGACAGACATCACTGATATTTAGGGAAAGCCATTCAAATGTTAGACATGTGGTGTTTGTCTTTCGCATGGCGTTCTTCGTGTCCTGGGAGTCAGGGCAGGGACGACTCAGCCTT
>JAMJFZ010001203.1:587500-642500 GCA_026225945.1 Cricetomys ansorgei | reverse complement strand
TGCAAGGACCACACTAGAATCTCAGACTGAGCTGTTTCAGTTGGACCTTACAAACTTCTTTTCATGGTCATATTTATGCTGTATAGAAAATGGAAGCCATTAGAGTTATTGGTGGATATATCGATATTATTTGCCAAATCAGATTTCAAATATAAACGTTTTGATCCTCAGCCCTTACTCTTCCCATTCTCTTTCAGAATTGAACCCACAAGGTTGATTCCGTTTCACCCACGACCTAGGATATCTTCCCTATTTAGGTTCGCAGAAGAGGGGTAATTTGGGAAGAAATGGCTTGAAGAATAATAACCAGCATGAGATCCAGCTCTCAGATAGGGACTGTCCAAACAAGCAGACCGTGAAAGGATTCACTAGTATTCCTGAACACTGTGGCTTGAGTTCTGGGGTCCTCATCTGTGTTTTTATATCTCACCTCAGAGAACTCTCTGCACTTCTCGGTCTCCATCTTGATGTCTACAACACCTGAGTCTAGAAGCCAATCATCTCCAGCTTGCTGCAGCCAAAGGCCGCCCGCTCAGCCCCTGGCGTCGCCTGTCTAACCCTTGCCGGTACTTTGTTAGCGTGTTTCTAAGCACTCCGTCTGCGCCTTCGCTTTCTTCCTGAGGCCTCTTCAACACATCCTCACATACTCCAGTTAATGAAGCACTGGGCCTTTTTGTATCCTTCAAAGTAAACACAAGCGTGTGCTGAGCCTGTTTGAAGGCTCCTGATCTGCTGTGCTGTGCTGAACGTGTGAAAAATGTGCTCATCTCACAGCCCTGTCTGTTTCTGAACAAAGACTTGTACAGAGGCATCGTTCCCGGGCAGCAGGAGGTGTTGTTCATGGCAAACTGTTTTTGTAGCTGTCACCCTGATGGCCTGTTGGAAACGGATGAGCTGATGGAGAGTCGATATTGAGCGTTTTGCTTTCTCTCTTTGTCTTAAAGCGGAAAGCACCGCTTAGTCTACCCTGTTGAGCTATAGATCTTCTCCTGGTTGGCTTTCTTGTTGTAACAAGTATTGATGTTGAAGAGAGGAAAGCAGACAGAAATGATCAACAGGGGGCTGATGGCCAACTAGGAACACTGACGCTTTGGGTTTAGACCTTAAAGGGATCACTGAGGCCTAGCGTCTGGTTCTCAAAATGTAAGTTTAGAACTATTTTTACCGTATGAACAAATTCAAGAAGACTGGTGTTTTCTCTCCAGACACGCGGAACACGGGTCATTGCTATTGTTTACGTACCAGGAACACCTGAGGATTTTGACAGGCACTATAGCAACAGTAGTTGTAGATATAAGATCAACAGTGTTATCACTGGGTTCTAGAAGTGCACACACTCAGCTGGGAAGGTTACTAGGTAAAGTGCTTTCTATGCAAGCCTGGGGATCTGTGTTCTATTCTCAGAGCCCATGTTAAATAACACTGGGCAAGGCGGTGCAGCCTTGTAATCCCGGCCCTGGTGAGGTAGAGACAAAGGTTCCCTGGGACTCATCACCAGCCAGCCTGGCCTAATCAGCGAGCTGTATAACGGAAAAGCTGGCCTCAAAACCAAGGCAGACAGCTCCCAAGGATGACACCAATATGTGCACATATGTGCACCCAATGCACCTGTTCATGCCTGCACATATTTGTGCATGTGCACATGCACATACACACACACACACACACACACACACACACACACACACACACATCCCATAACACAGAAAATGGAACAGGAGCAAGCAATACAATATGATACACAGATAATTGACTAGAAAACATCTATAATCACCTGGCAGGACTCCATTATTCCTGGAGCTTAGCTTTATATTTAATGAATAAAGTGGTGCTGGAAAGGTTGAAAACCCTGAGATTTTCATGACACAAGGCAAAGTGTTTGAAGGGGTCAGTGCTGTTGGGAAGGCTTTCCGCTACCTTCTTGAGCCTAGTGAAGACTGCTGAGAGTGCTTCCCACCTGATCAGTGACTTCTACAGCAGAGACTGAGGTTTGCGTGGAACCCAGCCCCCAACCGTCCTCAGAGGCCATTGCTCACCTACCTTCCCCTAACAGGGATTTGCAAGAATTTATAAGAAAAGAGAGCTTTTCAGGGATTTCCTGAGTTTGGGGCTGAGATACTGTGTGATTCTATAAAATAAGCAATAGAAGAGGCAATCCACGGAGGATTTCTCCTCCAAAGTCTTTGCGTTTCCAATCATTCATTTATGTATCCATTAGTTATGTCTGAGATCCTGTTGCATCTTGGGAATAATAGAAGGAAAACGATAGAGTTTCTGTTTGGGCGGGGGAGGCATAAAAGGAGCATGGGAGGCTTCTAAGGGCAGCAGTACTGTTCATAGTCAGTTACGCTATCAAGCAAAAGGAGCACGAGGTTACGCATTAGGTCTGCAATGCATACTGATTTGAAGTAAAATTTTAAAACAGCCGTAAATGATGAGAGAAGGAGAAGCAGAGCTGTGATTTGACCTGGGTCTCCAAAACACGCCTGGGGCTGAGCCGCTGGAGGTGTGCCACCTGGGAGAGGACACCAGGATGTCTGAGGGGGCAGCAAAGCTCTGCGTCTCATGCTGGTGCTGCCTATGTCTAGAAAACATATCATGTTCCTGACGTTTGCTAAGGGAGTAAATCTCAAGTGTTCTCATTACGAAAATCAGGTAACCATGTGAGACGACAGATATGTTAATTAGCTTGATTGTGGCGATAATTTCACAGTGTCTCCGTCTATCACAGTACGTCTATTTCTTGAGTAGAGACCATTTTTATTTGTCAACCTTACATCACTAAAGCTGGATACATAAAAGAGCATCATATAGAAATGAGCCTATAAAAGCAGTGTGGTGCTATAAAGTATTAAACTCATGAACAAAAAATGGATCGTGGCAAGCGTCGTGATAGGAGGTCGCTGTGAGCGCAGAGACCGAACAGCTTTGAAGGTTAGTGCGGAGCACGGCCCTTCCCAACACGGTGACTTTGGGGAAATCCTTGGAAAACAGGAAAGGAAGAGAAACTGGTGGGAGGGGGCACTTGGGGGCCATGGGTAATAGAGATTTTCTGCCTACCCCTCCCTAACGACGTCTTACCCGTAACCAGAACTCCTCTCCCCTCGCTCCAGAGCTTCCCTTTGGTTGACGGCTAGATACAGCAAAGGGCACGGAGACGCGTCAGCGCGGTCCCGATGATCATTCCCCCGCACACCGTGCCCACACGGACAGGACAGGATCACGGGTCGATCTAGCGCATGACAGGCCTTGCTAGTGTTTCAAGTTGGCTCTTAATTTCTTCACATTTTTCCAAATAGACTGTTTGGGGGCAAGTAATTCTGCCTTTCTTGGCAGCAGATCTTCTGAGGATTAGTGAGAAGATAAGAACAGGGTTGGACTTCATTTTCTCTGATGCCAAAGTCTGCATTGCCCAACAGGTTAGAGCCAGTAATACTCCATTCCAGATTGCAAACTGCCAAATCGCAGGCGTATATTTTCCTTTCTTTTTTTTTTGTTTTAGTTTCTGCAGGAAAGGAACCATTTTCCCTACCCTGGGCTATCACAAGGGTTATCAGCTGAGTATGGAGATCCAGCAAAGCTATCTTCTCCAGAGGTCTTGCTAGCTGTGGAATAAAAGTCTGTCCTATGTCCACAAGCATCATGCCCACAGTGTGGTGGAGAGAAGCACCCAGCTGAATGAGCAGATGGGTCCTACCTAAGTCTTGCCTTCTTAAGACAGTCCCCAGCCTCCTGGTGATCTTGCCCAGGGCTTAGATCTTCAGTGACTCTCTGTGGGACACTCCTGCTGTGTGGCCTCCTCTCTAATTACAGAAGACACGTGGCTTTCATACTCATAGCTTGAGTCACGGCCAAATTCAGGAAATTCCTGTTTGCCTGGTGGACTGTCACCTACAGCTTCTTGTCACCTCAATAAAAGCATTTAGGAGCTGAAATTTATGTATATATTTATCTTGTGCCAAAGGTCCACACAGCGCCTGGGAGCCTTTTATTTCTCCTTCTTTTGAGTAGATATGTTTAAGGCTTGATCTAGTCCTTCATGCTAAAAAATATCAGCTTTCATCCTGTCTGGATTTTTTTCTGATTGAAAGAAGTTTGTATTTAAAGATCAAGCCTCGCCCTCTGGTCCAAAGAACAAACACACTGACTTTCTGTGCTTTTGTTGGCTTGGGAGTGTGAGCCTCTCTTCAATCCACTCACAAATACCACGGTGTTATGTCCTGCTCACCAAAGGAGGTGAGAGTATCTTGCTGTGGGTCTCTCTGGGGAGCTGGAAGAGGCCAGGGGGATTCAGAACTCTGTGTGAAGGGGGATGAGCAGAAGGCGAGGTCATGCTCCCACAGTCCTGGCTTGAGTGCTGGGTGAATGCTATGCTAAGTGAACCAGCACCTTTATTGTTTCACGTAGTAAAACAACTAGCTGAGCACACTAGGAGGTCCAGGCCCACATGGAAGCAAGACGGCGCGGGAGAGGTATTAGGCATCCCTTGGACACAGTCTTTATCTGCCTGTATCTCTTCTATTTCTCTCATGCATCTGTGACCGGCTCTGCAGCTACATAAACCTGCTCAAGATGCTGCAAACTGATGGCTCCTCTGTCAGTTCTGAGCTGCCCATCTTCCGTCTTCCCAGATGGTTTTGTGTGTAGAAGCAGCCGACTTAAGCAACCTGTTTCTGAGCCTGCAGCTAACCTTGGATGATAGCATAGTACTAAAATATAAACAGGTTTTGTTTCCCTGTGCCCATGCTCCCAGAAGTCACTCCACGAATTCTTGGATTTCAGGATTGAATTGGGTACCAGTCACATGGGAGCAACCACCATCCCATGAGAGCATTTATATGTCTTCATAGTCTCCGCCTTTGCTCCTCTCTATGGTATGTCCATTCTTTGAGATCAATGAGTTTTTTTTTCCTTTCTTTTTTTAGATATAGTCTATTGCAGTAAATTTGTGTAATTGTCACTTTGGTGGTCAGTGTTCTAGTTTTTATTGAGATTTTTGTATATGCATACAATGCATTGTTGTCAAGTTCACACTCATCCCCTTTGCTCTGGTTCCTCTCTCAACTCCACCATCACGATTCCTCTTAACTATGTGTTTTTTTCTCCTCACCTAGGGGCGGGACTCATGGCCACGTAACCCTCCCCACATTAGGTTTTACACGGGCATTGTGTGTACTGTATAACCCCTGAATTTATATGTGCGACTGCCCTGTTGTGTCCTGGAAATACTGTTTGCTTAAAGTCAACCTCTGGTTTTGGTTCTTACAATCTTTCCATCCCTGGACTGTGAAGTACCCTGAGCCTTGAAGGGCAGACTGTGAAAGGTACTTTCCATATAGGGCTGAGCACTCCACAGTCTTCTCTCTGCACACTGACCCCTTGAGGGTCTCTGTACCAAGCGCCATCTCCTGCAGGAAGAAGCTTCTCTGATGAAGGCTGGGAGATGTACTGGTATGGGCATAACAGTAAGTCATTAGAAGTCATTTTAATACTATGTCTATTTAGCAGAATAATAGAAGTAGGTCCTCCTCTAAGATAACCTATATTGGTTCTCCTCCTATAACCTATCTAGCCACATGTTGTTGGTCCAGGTAACAGTTCCTGAAACTAGTTTCATCTCGTGTGATGGGCCTTAGCTAATTTCAGTTAGAAAGTGGTTGTTACTTCCGTAACATCTGAGCCACTATTACACCAGTCTGCATAACTGGAGAGACCAGTCCTTCCTGTGGGTCTCAGGGTTCAGAGAGGCCAGTCCTTCTGTGGGTCTCAGGGTTCAGAGAGACCAGCCCTTCCTGTGGGTCTCAGGGTTCAGAGAGGCCAGTCCTACCTGCAGGTCTCAGGGTTCAGAGAGACCAGCCCTTCCTGTGGATTTTAGGGTTCAGAGAGGCCAGTCCTTCTGTGGGTCTCAGGGTTCAGAGCAGGATAGGGTTTGAGATGGATGATTCCCTATCCTATAGAATCCCCATCATATTTCAGCACTGTGAAAACTAGCCAGCATTGCAGATTTCAAAAAAGGCAAACTGGAAAACTTAAATTTTGAACCATTAATCCATCATGTGAGCAAACTTATCAGTGGTATAGTTTTCTTAGTTATTCAATGAAAATTGAAATGATCCATGATTCTAAAATAAGGCTGACTTGAAATAGAACTCAGAAGAAGTCCTTTCTGACTGTAACCTGATGCTCACATGCAAGAATCAGGTTAAGGGGCCTTAGTGTGTGGACGAGTGATCTCACCTAGACAGCCAAGAAATGCTTCAGGAAATTCTGAATATTCATCTGACTCTCTTTAACATCCTGGTATTAAAGCTGGGGTCTAAGAGCTCTTACTCTGCTTTTATCTACTCTGTTTGCAGCTTCAATTGTTTGAGAGCTGTTCAGTTTTTCTAGAAACCGTGTTCTCCTCTAGAATGAAAAGACCAGACATATGTACCAGGAAGTAAGTGCTCCTTCCGTTATCACCTTCAGAAACATACTCAAAAGAAGCTCCCTTTCTGCTGATGTCACACAATGGGTAAAAGCACTCGCTGCACAAACATGCAGACCTGAGTCCAGAACCCCCCAGAACCCACATAAGAGGCAACCATTGCCGTGTACACCTGTAAAACCAGTGCAGGGGGAAGGGAGCCGAGCTAGGAGCGTCAGCTGGAACCTCCTGACCCGAGAGCCTAGCCTTGAATGTGGAGACGAGTGAACGTTCAGTGACAGACCCTACCTCGATGCGATCAAGATGGAAATGATAGCAGGCCACCCAGGGCCCTCCTTGCACCCCAACCATGCTCCCTGCGCATACGTGGGCCTATCCCTACACACACGGAAGAAGGGAGCTTCCTGTGTATTTTCTGCAAGATATGGAAAGAAGCTCTCCTGAAAATGATCTCAGTCACTTATCCTTGGCTGTGTGATGATTCGTGTTTGGTAGGTGGTCACTCTGCAGCATATATTTTTCATGGACCAAAGTGCTCATTTGTTACCTCCAAATTGGCATTACCACTTTAAATCAATATTTAAGTTATGCTTCTTCCTTTCTCTGAATCATAAATGCTAATAACTGTACTATTGTAATTCAGAACCAATTTGAGATTTTCTTGGTTGAAAAAACACCAAAATTTAAGCAAGTGAGTTTGATTTAAAAGAACTCGATTCAATAAGCTTTAGTGAACAACTTTCACATTCAGTGTTTTGGGACATAATAGCAGAAAGAATAATTGTTATAACCTTTCACGTACTCTAACAGCTTAAAATCTTTTAGTTGCCTGCAAACACATCACCTAACTGAACCCCAATAACTACCGGGAGAGCTCAGCAACTGAAGTGTTTTATACATTACAGGAATGGAAAAATTGATGTATCATGTATGATCTCCTAAATTTCATATTAGACATGTCTCATCAAGCCCATGAGGTAATGGACTGCTGCCATTTTATTGAAAAGAAAGTTGAACATCAGGAAATTAAAAGACTTGCCCAAGGTCAGACAACTAGAATGACCCCAGGGTGCCTCACTGTAACTGTAGGTAACAGTGGTTTATGCCAACAGAAGACATCCAGAGATGAATGCAAAGCGAGACCTTGAAAGCCAGAGGCTGGTCCAAGCACTGCTCAGATGGGCTGCCTCAGAAAGAAAGGCACTGGAGCTCCATCCCGACCACAGTCCTCCTCCTCCCCACAGGCAGTGCTCCATCCCTGACCACAGTCCTCCTCCTCCCCACAGGCAGTGCTCCATCCCGACCACAGTCCTCCTCCTCCCCACAGGCAGTGCTCCATCCCTGACCACACTCCTCCCCGCTCCCCACAGGTGGTGCTCCATCCTGACCACAGTCCTCCTCCCCACAGGCGGTGTGATTGTCACCCCCTTCTCTGCATTACTTGGCCAATCAGAACCCGGCTCGTTCCCATTGCTGGGCCCTGCCGAGACTGGTTCCTGCGTTCCTCATTGTTGATCCCGCATTCCTCTAGAATCCCAGGACCCTCTGTAACATCAGAACGTTGTGGAATTCACAGCACCAGAAAGTGGCATCTTTGGCAAAATGATTTGTTGTTTACTCTATGCGGGCAAAGAAGCTGCAGCAAGGTCAAAAGCCCAGTTTTAGGGGTCCATGGGCAAGCCCCTCAGCATCTCCTTGAGCCCCAGTTTGCAGAGCAGTGTGGGAGATACGGGACAGCACGCTGATACCCTTGGGAAATCATTTTGACTCTGAGAGCTGAGGTTCCCACATCTGGAAAACAGAGGTGGAGACCCTAACTACAGGATATACCGAAATATCACCCCAGGGTAGGGTGGGAAAAGAGCTGGCAAAGGAAGTAGGAGGGTAAGGAGAAATAGGAACTCCAGAATTCTTGTCAGTTCACATACTAGTCTGTCCAGCACTCGTCCTCCATACCAGGACTCCTGGGTAAATGCGTCTGAGGCTGTAGGCTTGTTCCAGAAATTAGTTCCAGCCCTGGACACTGGGAACAATAAAAAATGTCTCTTATAATGGTACCACCTTGGTTTCTTGGGACCATCATAACAAAATATTCAGGTTGTGGAGCCACAAGTAGCAGCATTGATTTCCTGTGGTTCCCTAGACTTCCTGTGTCCTCTCTGCAGCTGACCAATGGCCTTCTTCATCCTGGGTCCTCACAGCCTCTTCATTCTGTAGGTGTCATATCCAACCGTCCTCATCTTATAAGGACACTAAGGATCTGATGAAGATACGGTGACTTCAGGTAACAGTGATCACCATTTAAAGACACTTCCAAACCCATCCAGAATCTGAAGAACTGGAAAACAAGGCTTCAATATGAATTTTCTGAGGACACAATTCAGTCCACAATAGCAGTGTGAATTAGGAATAGCGTATTGGGCCTTCACTTCCTCATCCACAAAGCCTCAATAAATGTCATAATAAAGTTGTAGAGTCAAGATCAGAAGTACTGTATCCAAGGAAACTGAACGCAGCAGGTAAGATAGAAATAGCATCTTACTGTCACTGGAGAGACTTGAGGAAGCAGTGTCCAGGCTCAGCAGCTCACCGTTCCATACATCCATTTTTTCGCTAACCTTCTAGGTCAGGCTGTTCTTCTTTAACAGAGGGATTCTGGGACTCAGTCTCCATGCATGACCTGTGCCACTTCCTTCCATAACGTGTGATGGCATCGTGAACCATATTCTGGAGAATGGCTCTGGAAACGGTTCAGAACATGAAATGAATTTGGAATACCCTCCACGGAGGCTCACCCTCATCCAGATAAGCCATAAAACCCAACTTGAAACAGGGAGACAAGAGAGGACGGCCTTGGCTGTGAGTGCTTCTCCTAGCAACAGTGGAAAAGAAAAATAGACATTTCATGACAATTAGCCATAGGAAGGCATGCCCAAACTGGGGGTGTAAATAGCATTCTAATAAAAGACAATTTACAAAGGGCTGGGAAGGACTTTAGGAAAGCGTGAGGACATGGGTGGAAGAATGGTACATTGCCACTATGAGATTTGGAGGGACAAGAGAAGAGAGCAGAACTTGGGATCGCTGTGTGGCAAAGGGTTCCTAAAAGGAGAAGTCATTTCAGCTCAGCCATGTTGGGTCCAGAGGGAAGACGCCAAGGGAAAGGATACCCAACCTGCCCAGCTCGCCAGCCATGCGCCTTGCTGTCCGTAGGGCGGACCCAAGTCATCCAAAGGTAAGATGGCCACCAACACAGCATCTCTGTGGCACCCTTGGGGTTCGGGGAGGTGGACAGAGCTGGAGAGTAGGTGGAAAGGCCAGAAATATAACAGCATATGCTCTGTGTTCTTCAATAGGCACTAAAAGCAGGCTGAATATCTTAACAGGTCGCCTGAGGCAGCTCTATTCCTACGTTTAAACCCTACACTCTCTTTTCCTGAAGGCAGACAGAAAAGCGGGTGTGTGGGCGAGTCTGCCAGCTCCGGGCAACCATGGCTGTGTGGACATGTTTGACTCACATGTCTGCCTGTCAGAGACTCCGCGGTGCATCTGCACTGCTCACAAACACTGCAATGTGGGCGTGATCACCTCCATTTTAAAGGGGCTCTGACTCACTCTCCTTCAGCTCTCCTTTCCCGTAGCCCTCCAGAATCTCTGTATGTTTTCCAAAGCAATTTCCTCCAACTTCACAGGTGAGCAGGAAAGACAAGCTGCACGACCGTGAGGTACCCCAGCCCGAAGATGTCTGCACCCAGAGCCAAAGGCATCCATGCAGAGGAGGGCAGAGGAGACACTCTGGAGTGTACTGTACCAGGTGTGTGCGTGACACAAGTAGTTCAGAGGGCTTTATTTTATTTGTTTATTTCCCTTGCCAATTATCTTTTCAAGTTAGGAAACCAGGGAGAAAGATAGAGAAGTCTGAGGTTCCTGAGATAGTAGGGGAGAAAGGGTTGTGAAGCACAAAATTTGCTTCTATTCCTGACCCCTGCCTCACCACACATGCACACACATGTGTCTCTCACACTTATCACCCGCGGCCCCCTTGCCACACACATATACCGTGTCTCTGAGGAATGACAGCCAAGGTTGTCTCCTGGCCTCTACACTCACACACGTGAATGTTACCCACACACAAGTGGATCTGAACACACATGTTACATATATATATATATATATATATATATATATATGTATACATATATACATATATATATATTTATATGGAGAGAGAGAGGGGGGAGAGAGGGAGAGGGAGAGGGAGAGAGAGAGAGAGAGAGAGAGAGAGAGAGAGAGAGGAGAGCATATATAGGGACCACAGCTGGAAGCCATCTCCTTTGACCTCAAATTTTCGCTTTTTTGGGATAAAGAATCAGGCTACCAAAAAATGTATATGGACAACCCTTGCTACTACTGCAGGGAAAAAGATTACAATAATTAAACTGTCATGGATCAAATCTGACAGGATCGGTGACAAGAGCTTCTGTTAGCTACAAATGAAGAACACGTGTAATTAGAAGGAAAATAAGATCGATAAAGGTCACACAAACCTCAGCTGCAGAAAAGGCTCTGGTGTAAAAAAAAAAAAAAAAAAAGCAATTTGCAAATGAGCCAGCATGTCAATAAGGCAAACATTTATTTTTAGTAGATCCAGGAATGGGCATGCTGGAAAGTCAAAGAGTCCACAGTTGCGGATGAAAAGGTACCATGGATGCACATATCCAGGGAGACGGCACGCGTCTACGGCTGATTTCTAAAGTCTGGACGCAGCGGTACCCAAGACAATGTGCCAGCAGCTATCCAAAGGTTATGTGTAATAATTCTTCCCGATTCACTGTATTTTCACATTTTCATTTGTGTGTGTGTGTGTGTGCGTGCGCACATGCATGTTATGTGTACGTGTGTACACTTGCACACAGCTGTGTACTTTGTAGAGGTCCGAGGGAGACATCAGCTGTCCTGTGTTAGCCCTCTCCACCTGATTCCTTGAGGCAGTCTTTCACTGAACATGGAGCTAGGCTGGCAGCCAGCGAGCCCTAGAGACTTCTTATCTCTGTCCATCACAGCACTGGGGCTGGGGTCCCACACGGCCACTCCTGTTCTATTGTGGGTGCTCTAGGGATTGGGGCGAAGGTCTTCATGCTTGTGTAGCAAGCTTGCTCACACTCAGAGCCCTCCCTCAGCCCTGCTTTCATGTGTCATGCCAACCTCAACTCCATTCTTCTCTGCTTCTTTCCTTCTGATCCCTCCATACCTGGCTCCCTTCCTCAACTCCCCAACTGGTAACCTTTTGATACTTACTGCCACGTCTTCTTTTCTGCTTGAGCCCACTTGGGTACCGCTGTGCTCAGACTTTAGACGTCTACCTGCCACTTCCCTGGATGTGTCCATCCACAGTACCATGTTATCTGTACCTGTGAACTCCGACTTCCAGACTCTAGGATCTGTTGTTGGCCCTTCATGCCAAGCTGTCTTAGAGGGAAAGATAGCAAGGTGCTTCACTTCAAGTTAATGTTCTAATGTGAGAAGGAAGAGCTTAAATAAATAAGTATATAAGACCATGCTTACGTGTTTTCTTAAGGACGGCGGTAGCCACTTGAAATGATAAGCAGCAATAAATTGGGGGCAGCTTTGGAAGCACTTGAGAAGGCATCCTGGGAGAAGTTGCATTTAATCTCAGAGAGCAAACAATGGGAAAACCAACCGTATTTTTTTCTGTGGCTGCTATAACTAGGCAGCACCAATAGGATGTTAAGAGACATAAAGGTGATTTGGCACAGTCCTTGGGGCTAGAATCTGAGATTGCTATTGGTCAGCGGCCTGTGCTGCTGCTGGGAAGAGCCTGGCCCTGGATGGTCACCCAGAGTTGGGTGACCTTGATTCCACACGGCTTCCTTGGTTCTCTTCTCCCTGTGCCTTCACACTGTCTGTTCCATGAGCGTCTGGACCCAAATGTCTTTTAATATTAAAAGTGCAGCCTCATTGGATTAAAGTCCAGCTTAACATAACTCAAATGTGGTAGTGTGCAAAGTCCCAGTGTACAGGAGCAGCACTCTGTGTAACCTAGAGTGGTAAAGAGCCTGAAGGTGTTTGCTCAATACCGCAAAGAGCAAAGGAGTGGCTTCGAAACTCTCTATGTAGACAGATGTGAACTCCAAGACTACAGGATGAATGGATTGTTCTAGTTATCTTTTTATGGTGCTGTAATAAGCACCATGACCAAAATCAACTTGGGGAAAAGGGGCTTATTTCATCTTACACTTCCAGGTCAGAGTTCATCACTGGGGGAAGTCCTGCAGGAACTAGAGCACAAGCCCTGCAATAATACACAGGCTCTGGCCTCCTCGACTAACATTCTTATATCGCTCAAGATCACTGGCCTAGGGAGTGCACCGCTCACAGTGGACCGCGCCCCTCTGCATCAATTAACAGTTAAAGTAACGACTTACAGACATGCCTGAGGGACAGTCTGATAGAGGCCAGCTTTCGATTGAGTTTCTTCCTTCCCAGGTTATATCAAGTTGACAAGATAAACGAACTGAGAGCTAGGTCAGGCTAAGCAGCGGGGAAAACAGTCTGATTCATTCGTTTCTGGAATAGACATCAGCTGTATTTCCTACAGAACTTTCGTCACCCGTGGTCAATAGCGGTGGCGTGGTTGGGGTGAGGGTCAAAAGGAGATTCAGAGAAGTTCCGGACTCACAGCCCTACTGGAGAATTGCAATGACTGGGGCAAAGGAATTGGCCTCTGGGGCTGAAGAGCTAGAATTTGAACCCTGCTCTTTTCACCCACTTCCTGATGGCCCTAGGTGAGCTAACCTGGAGTCCTCCATGTAATCGTCGGTAGATGGCAGCGGTAATGTTAGAGCACACTTCACGTTGGGAGGCACAGGAACCGGCGTGCACGACAAAGCAGAAATAAGAGCTTAAAGCCGAACACCTCTCCTCCGTCCCAAATACGCCCTTGCATCATTAACTGTCGTTACTTTGGGCCTCTTTTTTTTTTCTCTCTCTTTTTGGCTGATATTCCAATCATTGCAATTATAACGATAACTCAAACATGAATGTCTCTCGCTTTCTAAGTGATCTCAGAGCAACCATCTCGACATACAATCCTGACTCTGAACAGGTGACGCCATGGCTCCGGTGAGGTTTCTGTCTGTGGAATGTCACCGTATCTTGCTGTCATAGAAGCCTGCACACTGGATTTTGGCTTCTGCTATTGAATCCAAGCTCTTGTTTTAAAATGGGTTTCTAAATTGCTATTAAAAGTAATAGTTTTCCACATGTTGCTTTATATCTATCTCATATTGATTAGTGCTGTGTCCCTTATCTCCCCTCTTCTCCCTGCCCCCCATTTTTGTTCTCCACCCCATTACCCCAGTATTTCATTTTCCATTTTGTTCTACTGTTTTACACACACACACACACAACACGCCCTAGTCCAATGGGCTTCTTTCTACTTTCCTGTTCTTTTACCGTATTTTCTCCAACTTGGATGCACATATTTAATGTTAGAGGCTAGGATTCACAGATGACAGGGACCATATGATGTTTGTCTTTCTAAGTCTGGATTACTGTGCTCAAAATACTTTTCCTTTCCTTCTATTTTTCTGAAAGTTTCATAATTCTATTTTCATCGACAACCGAATACAATTCCACTGGGTACATGTACCATGTTTTTATTATCCATTCACCTGTTGATGGACACCCAGGCCTATCCCACATCCTTGCCACTGTGGGTAGAGCTGTGACGGGCATGGATGTGCAGATGAGTCCTCTGGGCGCCGGTGCTTGGGAGTGGTGTGGCACGGCCACGGAAGTTCTATTTTCAGTCTTTGGAGAAGCCTCCCTGCTGGCTTCCATAGGGGCTACACGAGCTCACACTCGCACCAACAGTGGATAAAGGCTTACTTTCCCACATCTTTGCCAACAGTTGTTTGCCATTGGTTCCCTCGATGGTTGCTATTCTGACTGAGGTGAGCGGAACCTCAAAATAGCTGTAATTTGCATTTCTCTGACAAATCAAGGTGTTTCCCTTAGCTGTGCCTTGTGAAGATCATCACCCACCCCTCCACAAATCATCAGCGGTCGAGAGTGTATTCTCCCCATGCCAGCAGCCTGCTAGCTGTTCAAACATACAACACAGTAGTGAGTACTTATCTGTGAGAGGTGCCTTCCAAGACTCCTGGGGCACCCCTGAGACCACAGAGAACACCCAAGACTGTATCTCTCAGGTATGCCGTGCCCTTTCCAGAACATGTGTGTCTGGGTTTAAATTGTTAATTCAGCATAATAAGAGATTATATTCGTTACTTTTTTGTGGCTATAATAAAATACCATGACCAAAAGAGACTTAAAAGAACAAAGAATTTATTTTGGTTCATGGTTCCAGAAGAATGACTCCACCATGTCAAAGAAGGCGTGGCGTGGTGGCAGGACGGTGGCTGGTCACACTGTTTTTCCACATACACATGAAGCATAAAGAAAGAACAGGAAGTAGGGCAAGACTATAAACCTCAAGTCCATCCCTGGTGATGGACTTCCTCCAACAAGGCTCCACCTCCTGAAGGTTCCATAACCTTCCCAAACAGTGCCACCAACTGTGCACCAGGTGTGTAAACATGCAAGTCCAGAGGGCACAGTTCTCATTCAAACTACCACAGAGATCACAAACCAATATTAAAATCAAACAATTACAAAACAAAATAAAACCTCAATAAAATGATCCAACCCCAAATCTCTTCCCCCCCTCTCTCTCTCCTTCCCTTTATGCACATCTCTCTCTAAATATCTTACTGTAGTGAGCTGTATTTTCAGACTGTTCTTGACCATAAGTAACTAAAAACATACAGAGAGAAATAAGTAATAAGTAATTACTTATTAATAACCACAAAGAAGTAAAACTTACTGTGCCCTCAAAAAAATCCTATATACTCTTGGCATGCTGTACTTCTAGTGCTTAGTGGGACGAGTCGGAAGGATCATGAGTTTGAGGCTACTCTGAGCTTCAAGATCTTGTCTCAAAACAGTGGCTCCCTGTGTGTTGATGTAACCCTAATTCCTACGTGGTTGTGAAGCATTAAATGAAGAGTGTTTTGGGGGCTTGATGGAACTGCAGAGCCAGGAAGTGTCTAAGGACCCATGTCTACCCACAGTCTGCGCTTGTATTTCCTGTGATTTCTATAACCATATTCACCTTCCTCTGAGGTTTGCAACAGGAATATGTTAGGAACTTTAACATCACAGCTGGACTTTGGGGATCAGAAGCTCATACTTTCTTATCCTTGGACCCATTTTCTGGTGCCGTTTGTTCTGCTAAGAAGAGACTTAAGAAGCCACAGCGATACAATACGCAAGAGGAGACTGACAGCAGAATCAGCAGCTTTCTGCCAGACAATGGCTTATAGCCCCACCTTCAGGTCACCTCTGTGTTCCAGACAGTTCTCATCAGAAAACGCAGATTACATGTCCAACCCACACCATCAGGAAAGAACGGCATGGAGTTACTGTTTTAAACTCCTGATGCTTTGTTTTGCAGCCACACAATTCCAAATAGTGACAGTCAATTCAGCTGGTCATGAAAGGGCAGCCATCGTTACTGCCATTCGCAGAGAGCCAATGTCATGAACTCAGGCTGGTATCCTCCCTTCTCAGCTGGCAAAGGAAGAGAAAAGCTTACCTTGCTTATTTGGAAGTCTGCGCTCTTCCCCTCGTGTCTGGAGCCTTTGCTGTATGATCCTCGGTCTCTCAGCAATCTCCTGTATCGCTATCCTCATCACCATCCTTGCCTCTCCCCTGGATGCTCAGAGGCCTGACGAACCAGCCCCATGCTTCCACGTCTCCTCATAGAAGCCGGGTTAGGCTTCTCGAAGGAAAGCTGCATGGCGCCACTGGCCCACAGAGCAGCACCAAATCAAGTGGAAGCTCCCACCCTCTACTTCAGTCCGGCACTGTATGTCATGCGCTGACTCCTGCCGCCTTCCTGTCACCCCCTCCCTCTGACCAGGCTTGGGCACTGCTCCCTCCTTGACCACGCCTGCCTGTACCTACGCAAGTCCTCATTCTTATCTTCATCCAAAATCCACCTTCTCCCAGATCCTCCTGGCCACACAGCTAAAAGTCATCCTCCACTCTCCTCTCGTCCTGTGTCTTTGTCTTCCTAGATTAATCTGTATTAAATCCACATGTATATCCATACTATACCTGAACATAATTAATATGTATATATGTGTATAATTTATTTGTTTTCTTATGCGCTCTGTAAATTTGATGAAGAAAGCACTTTGCGCTCTAATCATATGTCCCCCACCACAGGGAAGAGACTGTGGCTCCAGAATTCTCTATCTGCCGTGTGTATGTGAGCCTGTTACCGCTTTGTGGACAAATCTGTAGGCTCCGGTCTTGGCATATGGGTCTGGATGGAAGCCACCGCACACACCCTTCCAGTGCTGAGCAGTTCACCGGCTGGTGGTCCAAAGCACACCTGGCTTCTCCTCTCCTTCTGATTGTCCACCATAGCTATAATGAGGACAGACCCTCCCTCACTCTGACACCACCGTGCTTAAGGAGATAACGCCTACATCGGTTCGCTGCGAGCAGATCGAGACCTCGGTCCATCGTTCACACAAAGCACAGCAAATTAGAGGTGAAGAGGGATGAGCTGGGTGGTCACACCACGGAGCAGGTGGAGAGCTGAGACTGAGGCTCAGAGTCGCTGATGCACTCACAGATGCAAAGGGGTCTTGGGAAGAGTTGGACTCAAACCCAGGAGGCTCTTTGCATTTCTCCACAGCCAGCCCCTCACCCACGACCCACTGAGGCTGACTCTCAGCTGACAGTTGCCAGGCAGAACGGACTGGCCTTCTTCCATGACCTGCAGAATTCTGTAGGAAGTCTTGAGGAAGTGCTCCCTCTCTCACATATGAAAGAAGCCACTCCAGACAGCACATTAGTGATGCGCCCTTTGGTTCAGCCTCCACCAGCCACAGGTGACTCCTCAGCACCTGAATATGGCAAGTGTGACTCTAGCTGCACTACTAGGTATGAAATGCACACTATGTTCTGAATACCTAGTAAGAAACACATGTGTTAAATATCCCATCGTTGCAGTGATTGCACACAGAAAGAGCATATATTTTGGAGGTATTGGGAACATGAAGCACACTATTAGAGTATCTCCATCTGTTTGTTCATTTCTAGGTTGAGCCTAGTCAAGTGCACTTGACAGCACTGACCACTAGTCACTCTCCTCCCTCGCTGACCTCAGTTGTGCCTTCTGTGCTACATCACGGATGCCTGCTCTGTCTTCCCTCTCTGACCCTGTCTGTCCGTACCACATCCACGCTTGCTCTGTAAAAGCCACTCCAGGCACAGGGCACAACTGACTTCTGGACCGTGAGCTATGTCATGGAAGCTACCTCACTGCTTTCTCAAGCTACTTCCAAAGGTTTATCAGTTTGTTCCTTCATGGAAATCTCATGTGACCTCCATAGGCTTGTGACACGTGGAGTCCTCCGGGAAACGCTCAGGCGGTGTCTCCAACTTAATCCTCAATGCTCTGGTTTTCTATATAAAATAAGAAGTTGCCTAAGTCACAGAATTGCCTAAAGTCTCAGAGGCATTTTTATGGATATTAATATTCTTATTATGCTTGTTTGCTATTTAATCGTTGTTATCATGAACTATCAGGAGGAATAGACACAAAGTCTACCAAGGAGAACGGACATAAAATCCAAATACATTAATGATCTTGGAAATCCTAAATACTTCATGCAGCCTTGTCTGAAAGGAAAACATTAGCTGTTAATTAGCAGCTGGAGCCCCGACAAAGGAGAACTGTCTTTCAACACTGCAAACACGGTTGTTCTCCACACTAAAGTCAGCCTGGCCTTTTCTACAAAGGCTCATTGAGGACAGTAATTTATTCATCTTGCGTGTCCCTTGGGTCGGGCTGATACAGCCCTTGGTGTCTGTTTCTAGCCACTGTTTGTGTGGGTCTGTAGTGCAGGGGTGGGTGTGGTGTTGCCCACGTTTCCCTTGGTGATGCAGGGATCCGAAGCAGCTGGTGAAGGCACCGAAGCTGGCACCTGAGCACGTTCATTTGAGGAGGACAGGGACTCTTGATGGTGGGTTTCCTGGGATTTCCAGGGACAAACTTAAGATTTCAGAGAACACAAAGCAGAACCAGGAAGACGGAGCAAGAAGATGTCATCCTCAGCCCACAAGGGTCTGCTATAACATTGGTTCCACATCTCCTCTTTAACAATTGCCAAAGGCCTGGGCTCCATCCCCACCACTGCAGAAAAATAGCATATCTCAGGTCTCTGCTTGTTCATAGGACAGGGATTACATACCTTTGAAGATGAGCCAATGGGACAATGTACTTATAAAGAGCAAAGAAAGAAAAGAGACACGAAGCCATCAGGTCAGACCCCCGGGCACACATGGACAGAGAACCAAGCATAGGGAGCTAAACTGAGCAATGAAAACCTAAAACAGCCACATGGGCATCAGAAGGTTACTGTGCCCTCCCAAAAGTGCACATCTCAGTGGCTCAGAACACCATTGTGTCTAGAGACTGGACTTTCGATGGATATAAAACAGGATCACTGGGCTGGTCCAGGAGCTCAGAGTCACTAAAGGTGGAGGGCATTTACTAGGTCTTTGGCATATGCTCAGAGAGGAGTGGAGTGTATGCAGAAACAGGGGATGCCATCCATATGCCAAGGAGAGAGAGTTCGGAAAACATTAACCTTTAGATCATGAAAGAATTCTTTCCCGTTGGTTGAACCTCTCAGTTTGTGGTTAGGTCAACCTTGTTAAGTTGGCCCTGTCAAACTAATATGGGGGCAAGGAATTGACAAAACTCGGAGGAGGCCACACGGGTACCTTTATTAGCAGGTCTCGGTCACACTGAGGACTCGTGGACATCGTAAGACATTACGTCATTCCCAAGGATGGAGAAGCTGGAGTTTTTACCCATCAGGTCCCATCCACTGTTGGCTACAAACTGGATCCAGGGCATCAGACCTTGCTCTGCTCCCTAGCAGACTGGCAGTTCCTGAAGTCAGAGGGTCTCGGTCTGTAGCAATCACCATCCTTCAGAGCAAAGAGCCTGTGAGAGCCCAAGACTACACTTGCGGCATCTGGCACCAAGAGGCTCAGCCTATGGTGGTTACTCAAAGTGAAGGCTGTTGTCAATTCCAGATGCAGGTAATAGTCCTGTCCTACACCCTGGCGCTAGCTGGGGATGAGGGTATCAGACTCCTACAATACTTCATCTAGGAGTGTGGTGCAGTGAACTTGTCAGAGGTGAGAAAGTCTACAAAGGAAAGGAACTAGGACAGTGAGACCAGTTGGACACCAGGTCAAAGCAACATGGGGTTTGGGGAGGGCTGTACTGCAAAGCCCAGCAGGTGCTACCTCACATTGAGGAAGAATGACTTGACTTACCAAGAAATACAGAATTCTAGGGAGATCATGAACTTGGGGCACACCAAAATTTATTCCTGGAAGAATAGATTGCAGACCGGGGAACCCTGAGGAACTGAGGGGAAAAGACACAAATTCAATGTTTTAAAGGGCAGAAAAAAGACACTTGGAGGGAAGTGGCCTTTAGCTGGTATTAATTTTTCTTCTGATATTCTGATGAGTTTCAGACTTCCAGAGGCATAAATAGTACAACTGAGAAGAATGGCGAAATTTAACTCATCTCTGTAGAAAGTACCCAGTCAGCAGGCATTGCTAACCATCTTCCATGGTTACCTTCAGGTGTTCCTTTCTCCAGGGGGCTTCAGTCACACTTCCCAGTAGGGGAGACCTGCACCTAGAAAAAATTGGGGTGCTCTTGACAACATCGTGAACGCTACAACCTAGAAAACTACAGACATCTGATGGGTAGAAGCCAAAGACGCTGTAAACATGGAGTTAGAATCATCCCCCTATGGCAGGGTGATCCAGGCGAATACGGTCTCACGCGCCAAGGTTGGACCTTTCAGGATACGGTCTCATGCGCCAAGGTTGGACCTTTCAGGAAAGTTAGGGGCAGTGGCTCTAGTTCCTTCCCCAAGCTATTGAAGTCTACCTTTGTTCTCACGGTGTCTGTAGCAAAGCCGCACAGCACTGGAAGCTGAATGAATACCAATCTGCGGCGTGATGCATGCTGGTCGTGATGGTCATGATGCAGCGTGGCATAGAAGAGTAGAAAGACTCCATTGAGACCGCTGGGTTTTCCCTATTTCATTCACCACTCGTGAGACTTCCGTCCTGGAGAATGGCCACTCTGACCCTCACTTTCTCTCTTTGTCAAACTCAGGTGGGTGTAGATGTGTAACAGGGACACAAGGCTGACCCACAGCATTCAAGTTGTCTACTATGCACAGCCCCAGGCACTCAGTACCCCAGGTACTCAGTACCCCAGGCACTCAGTACCCCAGGTACTCAGTACCCAGGCACTCAGCCTGTAAAATCAAGCCGCTGCTCCATTCTAATTTCAAATGCACCAACTGGGTTTTGAAAAATATTTAGGAATATATTATTTAAAAACTTTTTACCAAGTTATGTAAGTAGAAATAGGTTTGTAAGAATTAAACTTAGGAAAAATAGGTATTTTGCATTGCTCTGTTTTAATGGTGTTTAAATTGTTACCAGTAAATTCCTTAGAAGAAGACAACTCAAAGAGACCTGGGAGATTAAGTCACAAAAAATAATGCTTACAAGAAAGTGAAAGTAAACTTATTGCCATTTAAAAAAAGATCATTCAAGATTCATCCATTTGTCAGATCAGTGAACCAGCACAGCCGGTAGGAGGGTCTGAATATCTGAATGAACGCAGTAAAGACCACAGCCTCAGCCAAGCTCCCAGAGCACCTGGGACACCCACAGGAGTCCAAAACACTCGCTGTCCGACAGCTCACTGACCTAGTGACACAAAACATTGTCCTTCTTCCTGTTTCAGAGATGCCAGATAAAGATGGTCACTGGGGTTGCGAACCTTCTCCAAGGCTTAATATTTCACGGCTTAGCATTTCAAATATCCTCATACAACACTTTACTAAGTACTCATTAAAATGCCTACAAGAGAGACAGAGAGAGAGAGCAGACAGAGAGAGCAGAGAGACGGCTATGCATTATGGCTGTGCTGTTCTCACAGAAGACGTGAATGTGGTTCCCAGCACCCATGTCTGGCTGCTCACAACTGCCTGTAACCCCAGCTCCAGGAGATTGAATGCCCTCATCTGGACTCCTGGGGCCCTTGCACTGAAACGTGCATATACCCACACACAGACACAAGCATAGTAAAAAAATAAAGTAAGTCCCTTGTTTTCCAAAATACATACAAGCAATTTGTAACTGACTTTATGTTCTACCCAGATTCATAAAGGTAGCAAAATGCTTCCCAAAGAGAGCACTCTTAGGACAGAGTCAAGCTTGGTCAGATCAACACAGGCATGAGTTTTGATCTAAATAGAAAATCAGAATTCGCAGCTGAGATCTGCTTTGCTGACGTCATGATCCGTGATCATGGGTAAATGTAATTTGACAACGTAAACCAATTTCTTCTCTGGAACCTTAGAAAAACTTATTATTCTGGTGGTCGAGGGCTGTGAGCTACAATCCAGTTCCCTGTTCCTTCAAGGATTCTGAATTCTTCAGTCTGGAGCGTACATTAGTATGTGGTTAAGATTAATAGAGTTTCTATAAATATCCAACAGACATCTTAAAAAGAATGTCTTCTTCCCACCTAGTGGAATGGCTGTTGTGGAAATATAAAATCATTCTGTTCCATTTTAATTAGTCAATTTAATTAGTATATTTTAAGTAATTAATTAATGGACACCATTGCACAGGATGTCAATAAGATTATTGGGATTTGAGTCATCCCTGAGCTTGCTTGCACATTTATCCTAGAAGGATGATTAGCAGTATGCTCACAGACGGGGTGGTTGCAGACGTAGGCTATCCAAAGGCTCAGTCCAGCAGCAATAACCCACAGCTGGGCGTTCGCTCATTATTCTGAGTGACCCCTGTGCCGAACTTTACCGTGCACAGTCCACTCCTGTGTGCCGTTTCCACACAGGGGTTAATAGACATTTCTAATGTAACAAGGCCAAAGTCAAACCGAGATCCTTTCCTGGGACAGAGCTTCTCCCTTTAGGCAGCCCCATCTCAGGAAAGGACAGCTTCATTCAGTAAGTGGCTTGGGTCGAGAACCTTGGAATCACGCAGTATTGTACTTTCTCTATAAATATCACTCAGATCCAGGCTCCTCTGGGCTCTATTTTGAAAATTCCCTGGAATCCAACCCTTTATCTCATACGCTGTGCTGACCAATGGGCAAGTCTGCGCTCAGCGTGTCCCTTCCTGCCTGAAGAAATAGCCTTATCCGCTCCCTGTGCATCCAGCCTTGCTCACCCACAGGGAAAATAGCTGGGTTTGCCACTTTGCTGATTCTCCACATTTCAGAGACTTATCCTCCCACATCTCAATGGACAGACTACCTCTCCTCTTGCATACCAGAGCATTGATTTCCCAGGATCTTTGTTTTTCTTGCCTTCTATGCCTAGGACTTGTTATGACTCGTTCTCTCTGAATTCCCTGTACCCGACACGTTGTCAGGGGCACAGAGGAGCTCAGTAAATACACGCTCAGTGGGTGAAGCACGGGCCATGCCTGGGAGGGGAAACTGCTGAAGTGCTCCCGCGCGGCGTGGCGGTTATTCATGTGCTCGGCAGCTACTGTGCTACTGTGTCAAGCACTGAAGGGAAGCACTTCGGCTCCAAGGCTTTCAATGCTTTAGAGAGATCAGCATTCAACGGGAACTCAAATGAACTTAAAAATTGGTTAAGTCAGCAAGCATTTGGTGTGGCATTGAGATGGAAATGAAGACGGTGTGCTGAGATAGGGAACACAGGAGCCTCTGATAATGGATTCCGACTCTTCAGCAGAAGCCGAAATCATGAGGACAAGGGCTGTGTGGTGATCCGACTTGAAGGAAAGGCTTGCACGGAGATGGAGCAGCACGAAGTGACTCAGTGGTAGACAGAAAGCGACAGCAGGTGAACGTGATTGACCCTCAAGTAAAGGAGAGCGGGAGGAAGTCCGGAATTCAGGTGGAATTGCCACAGTGAGCTTGAATTTTACCCTAAACACATGAGAAGATTTCTACTTAAGTTAACTGCTTGGAGCTAGCTTTCTAAATACTCACTGCATAGAGAAAAGACGGAGAGTAGACTAGGACCAGCCTGCAGCAGAGCCGAGTCAGAAGCTCTGGCAGAAGTCAGCTAACATGGATGTAACAGAGATACAATGTCTGACAGCCCCGATGGCCAGGAGGGAAGGCAGACAGCAAGGCACCAAGGTGGTGACTCATTCCCAGGCTGTGAGGAAGAGTCTCTTCCACATCTCGGCCCAAGGTTATTGGTGCGTGGAAGTCTTGGTCTCCCAGGCTACTGGATACATCTGTTTTCACCTTCACCTTCATGTGGAGTTCTCTCCAGGTATCTCTGTCTCCAACTTCCCCTTTATAAGGAAACCAGGCCTACTGGAGTATGGCCCTCAGTAGTGACTCTTTTAGAATGACCACATCTGTGGAGACCCATCAGCAAATATGGTCTTAATTTGAGTTTGTAGAAGATAGGGCTTCAACATAAATATTTTAAGGGGACATAAACTAATCTTCAATGAATGAAGTTCAAAACTAACAAGGAGACGAAACCAGTGTTTGGAGGGAGATCTGCCAGGATTTAGATGAGTGAGACAGGAAGAGTAAGAGGCATGCCCTGCCTCCAAGATAAATCACCTGATTTAGAAGCTGCGTGATTGGCCAGTGAGGGAAAGGCTGGGGAAGAAACAGGTGATCTGCCTTAAGCAGGTGTGTGCACACATGCCTTTAAAGTGTCTAAATAGGTGTGGCATGCAGGCGGCACACTGTGCAGGTCTGAAGATGACAGCAGTGACCAGGAGATGGAAGATTCTGATCCTCAGATATCAGTGGCCTGAAGAACAGTGGGCTGTCTGAGATTCTCTGTGAGAGACCAGACTGGCAAGGACACTGGCCCGGGACTACAGAGTCTCCACATTCAAGAGAAGTTGAGAAGAGCCTGAAAAGGTAGCTCAGTAAAATGGAAACCACAGGACATTTGTGTTATGACACCAGGTAGAAAGTTCCAGAAGGATGGGTCTCTCTGTCACTGCCTCTGAGAGATGCAGAAAAGAATACAGTCAGAGAAGTTCATGGAGTCGGAGAACATAACAAACACGGTGTGAGCAAATAGCCACTGTCTAGATGCATTCGGGGTGTGAGCAACAGGACAGAACTGGTGCTTGCTGCTATTACAGGGTCAAACCCCACAGCTAGGGAACCACAGACACCACGGGAGAACCTAGGATAATATTTCGCCGAATTGTCATGTTGTCCAGCTGCCTTCTAAATATTTGTCTCCAGCCGAGAATTTGTGCTGTTCTCAACCTTTGTTAGAGGTTTATTATTATTAATTAAGGAATTCCTTTCTAAATGCTGAGAATAAACATCTTAGAATAAACATCTGTGTTACTCCCTACCCACAAGGTTCAAGGGACATCACAGAAACGGGGGTGAAAAGATTGCAAACGGCTTGGGAAGAGTCCCCTGAAAGGCTGTCCTCGGGTATGACGTGGCCATGAGACACACGACTCACACCAGCTGTGGTTACTAACGCAACACCTCCACAGAACCACCAGCAAAAATGCCAGCATGGAGGGGAGAGCCTTCCAACGCTCTCCTCCTACCTAAGGAGCTAGTTAATGGCGGTTGGTGGCTTCTGAGGTGGGGAGTCAGCTGACTTGGAGTGGAGGTGGACATTGGTAGGCTGGTGAATGACTGGACGTGGGCAGCACATACACGCAAAAGGCATGAAATTGGGGGAAATGATAGAGGTGCTGGAAGCTGAAGAGACAGAAATGACTGAAATTGTAATTTTCCTCATCCGAATGTTTTGAGAATTCAATCAGAATGTCAATGAAAGATCATTTCACAGTGTCCCTCAGTTTTTCGCATAAAATCTGTGTGGAGAAGAAGATTCTTGGTCTGGTTCTACCACATCAAAGTCAAGCTTCGTGCTTATTTCTGAGACGATTTAGGGGAGGGAGATGAATAAGACCAAAATAAACTATGAAATTCTCAAAGAACTAATAAAAATAATAGAAAACTAAGTAGAAAAATAAAAAAATAGTTTTCTATTATTTTTATTATAGTTATATTATATATGTATATGTATGTACATATGTATATATGTATATTTATCACATATATAAATAAATACATATTTATATACTATATAAATATAAATATGAAATATATAATACATTGTAATTATATATATACATATATAAATAATATATATGATTATAATCTACTCTACAATATTATACTATATTATACTACTATATAATATTATTATAAAATTATATTATTATATAATCTATTATTATAGAAGAACTAGAAATAGTTCTTTGCTAGACAGTTCTTTCTCTAGACCTCTCCATAGGCTATAACTTCGTGGACTAGCTGAGTTTCCTTACAATATGGCAGGGTTAAAGCAATCCAGGTAATTATGCCATAATCTAGGAGGCCAGGGGTTAAAGTCTCCGATAACACAGTGGGTCTTTCCTCATCTTTGATCATATGGCCCCAAGTAGGTCACCTCTCCTGCATCCTATTGGTTAAGAAGCAGCTGCTAAAACCAGTCCAGATTCTGGGTGCAGCACAAATCACCTATCTTGTGCGAATGCTGAAGAACTTGAGATGTCTCACCATCGTCACAGGTTGCCTCCTGTCTGTGTCTGAATCTCTGAGCATCTGAGCATTTCACACCTTGACATTAGCAGCAACTAATACCAAAAACTATGTTGCCAGCTAAGATGGGATCTGTTCTCCTTGTAAACACCCTTTTACCTTACTAAGAAAGAAACAAGCACAAGTAAAGAAAAGCTGTGCAATTGATGAGAATGTAACTTTCCTGTTGATGGTTCAGAACGGGTGTACACAGAGGCAAATGCTGTGGTGGCGGGTGCTCTGTTCCCGCTCTGAATGCACAAACCTCATTCCTTGTGGACCTGGGGGATGCACCTTGATCAGGTATGCAGATTCTTAATCCTAAATACACCAAGCAGCTCTTACAATGGGCAGCAAGACTAGACTTCCACACATCGCCCTGTGTTCACCGGCTTATCTCTCAAGCAGACAGAAAAAGAGAAAATGTGATGTTGTTTCTGTAAGAAATGGGAAAATCCCACATCAAGCTGTAATGAAGACAAATTTGAAGGCCCAGAAGATCAAAGGTGAAAACACACACACACACAATCAAGATGGAGGTTTGATTTCATATAACAGAGGATGCAAGAAGCAGGATAGGTTCTGTAATTTGCTTTGCCTCAGTCTACTGGAGCTGCAGCAAAATGCCACAGGCTGGGCATCTTCTAAACAGCAAAAATAGGTGTCTCATAGCTGTAGAGGCAGGGAGGCCTAAGATCTGTTCACTGGCAGACTCATTTGATTAACAACCAGAGTACAGTCCTCGAAAGAAGGAATTCTTGTGTCCCTCTCTCACAGTCTCAGACAACAAGGAGGAAACACTCCCCTTAGGCCCTGAGTTCCCCCAACATAAAGGTGACATAGCTCAGCAGCTAAGGCATTGTGGGATGAGGCTAAGATACAGGTTTTCTTCATTGTGCAAATAGGCCTTTGGTTGAGACGGTGGAGTTTTTGTAACACCCGAGGAGCTTCTGCAGCAATAAAAACACCTGAGATCAGAGATCGGGGTTCCACTGTCCAGAGTGGTGCCTGCCATGACAGGTGGTTTCATCTGCTGAGGTCTGGCTGGCTTTGCATCTATGAAAGTGTCTCTTTGTCTTCTTGCTGAGCCACACAGTAGCTACCTGCTACGAGACTCGGTGTTCTCATACTGTGAGCTGGAAGAAAATTTTCTTTCCTTAAGTTGCTTCTTGTCAGGTATTTCACCATAGCAACAAGAAAATGACTAACTCAGACAGTAGTGGTTGCTGTGACTAGGAGACGATACAGCTTAGAGGCCATTGGGTTCGGCTTGTAGGAGGGAGTGGAAGGAGATTGGACCTGGAGGCTTGAGGGTCTCAAGAGTCCTAAAAGCAAAGCTTAAGGGGCCCACCAAGAGAGACATGCAGACAGCGGGGCCAGCCTCTGGACTTCCAGGAGGAATAAGGTTGACAGGGAAAGTGGTCAGGAGGCTCTGCATTACAGTCTTGCAGATCCCCTGGCTGCGTTCTGCCCCTACGCTGACATGTTGAGTAAAGCTAGATTCAGAAGCAGAAGAATGCATCCTGTGGTGAAGCGCATGTCAAGAGAGCATCTCATCCAGCCTGGATATGATGCTTGCTCATGTCTCTTGCCTCTCCAGTGAGAAAGACAACAGGGTAGTCAGAGGGAAGGAACGTGAGCAAATTCACACCACTGAAATGAGTCTGTTGCTGAGAGAATTGCTGTAATTGATCAAGAGAGTGAGTTTATTAAAGGGAAACCTCCCTCTGTACTGTGGGGCAATGGGACAGGAGTCCTGAGGGCAAGACTCTGCCTACCAAAGGCTCCAGCTTGGAAAAACTGGAAAGTAGACTGGAAAGAGGGGTCCTGCTGAAGGGCTTTCCTGCTTGGAAACCACTGACTGTCTATAAAAGTGATCCTCCAGCTTCAGCCACAAAGGCACAAGGAGGCCTCTGGCTGGGGTAGGAGGACGTCAGACCACATGATCTTAAAAGTATGAAAAACAGAAGAGTTACAAGCTCACAAGGGATTTTCACCAAGGTTCCAGCAAGTAGCTGATGCTGGACAATCCGTGCAGGATCGAATTCCTTCAAGAAGGCCCTGGGCAAAGATGGAAAAGTGAAAGCTAAGTTAAAATGGAGGCTGGGGACTTTGGAGATGTCAAGGCTGTGGGATATCTGGATATCTGCTGAGGAAAGTTCCAGGTTGGAGTGCAGCTGGCCCAGGAGAGAGGGTAGACATGCTATAGGCAGATGAGTTAGAAAAGTCAGGCCACCGCAAGCTCTTGGAGCTGAGAAACACCACCAAGAGACTCAGATGCCAAAGAGGACAGAACACAGAGAGAGGACCCACTGGGCTGGGCCCTCTCTTCTGTCTTTGACTTCCTGTTCTGGCCAGAGCAACTCAAGGGAGAAAGGGCTCATTCTGGCTCACAGACGAGGTCATACTTGGTCATAGTGGGTCACATTGGTCAGGTGTGTGTTACAAATGCGTTACAGAAGCAGACAGAGAGCAGTGAGCACACGCTGCTCAGATCATCCGTGTTTACTGGTGCACTATTCAAGCAGCCAGGAAATGTAACCAGCCTGGATATGTCCATCAGCAGGTGAATGAATAAAAGATATGAGGCCAGGCGGATGGTTCGGGGGTAAAGTGTATGCTGCCAAGCCCGGTGACCTGAGAGCAGTCCTCAGAACCCATATGGCGGAAGGGGAGAGCAGACGACCCCAAGTTGTCCTCTGACCTCCATACTCATGCTTACCCCCAATATAAAAATAAATGCAAAATATGAAAATCTGGCATATACATATATGTATAAAAGTCATGAATTCATTCTTTACAGCTTAGTAAAACTCCATTGTGTGTGTGTGTGTGTGTGTGTGTGTGTGTATTTGTGTGCATGTGTGTGTGTATATGTGTGTGTGTATATATATATATGTGCATGTGTGTGTGTGTATGTGAGTGTGTGTGTATGTGTATATATATGTGTGTGTGTGTGTGTATTTATGTGCATGTGTGTGTGTATATATGTGTGTGTGTGTATATGTGTGTGTGTGTGTGCATGTCTGTGTGTATATATGTGAGTGTGTGTGTGTATATATATGTGTGTGTGTATTTGTGTGCATGTGTGTGTGTGTATATGTGTGTGTGTGTGCGTGTGCGTGTGTGTGTGTCACATGATAGGCATCTAGGAGAGTAGAGGGAAAGAATCTAAGGCAGGGATGAGTTACAGAGACAGTAGCCACTCAAACATTGTGGAAGCCGAGGGCTATGTACTTGAGGGAGCACAAAGGGTCCATCAAGGCAGGGCAGAAGCCATGTGGGAGGGCGATGAGAGCAGAGTGCAATGGCGTATGTGTCTGGAAACACCATCGCGAAGCCTATGTCACAAACTAACTTAAGCATTACATTTAAAAATGACTGTGAGCCAGACTTGTCCCAGTGTCCCATGAACGAGTGCACGCAGGTGCACTGGCTCTGCACACTGCGGGACAACATGGCTGCACAACAGGAAGGAGATATTAGGATGGTGGTTACCAGGACTAAAAACAGAGTCATGGGGAGGTGCTGTCTGTGAACTTGTAAAGGGGATGAGGCTTCATCTATGCGATGAGCAAATTAGAGACTCTAAGGATCAGCACTGTGACAGTAGACAGTGATATTGTGTTGCACACGTAGACTTTGTTGAGCCTGATTTACATGTCCTTGGTGCATCCACACACGCATGCGTGAGTGAGCACACATACACGTGTCCACTCCACACACATACACTCACACATGTGAATGATGACTAACATAATGATGAGTCTGTTTAATTAGCTTGATAGTGACAATCGTTCCAGAAAGCATGGCATTGTATTATAAATACATAGTGAACTTGTCGTTGCACTTTAGAAGAGCTGCAGGAAAGTTCCCCTTCGTTCCTCTGGGGAATGCAATGGGGACACTCCATAGAGGCTGCTACTGAAGACAGCAATATAAGTCAAAGGCCTTGACCTAGAACTCCTTTGATTTCTGTATCCTGGAAGAGACGGACTCAGAAAGGGCTCAGTGGAACAAGATGCGTGTTGAGTACTGTCTGTCGTCTACGAACCCATGCTCAAGTTTGATTATCACTGTGGCAACATTTATACTTAGAGCTGTCAAGAGGTGATTAGGTCATGGGACATTGTGCTCCTTCGGAGATTAATGACATTCTCACAGGACTGGGTTAGTTAACCTGAGATTAGTTTGCCATAAATAAGGTTGACTTCTGCACCTTGTCTGCACACACATAGACACAGACACACACACTCCAAATTTCACTTTCTACCATGAGTTTTATTAGCGTAAGGCCCTCGCCAGAAGCCCAGCGGATGTCTGCATTGACCCTTTAGCTTTGCAACTTCCAGAAACATTAGTCAAATAAGCTTCCTCCTTATTCTCTGGACTTCACCCAGTTCCAGTGATGTGCTACTCACAACGTAACAAGGACATTTCATTTAAAATCACAGATTCTCCTGAGAACCAAAATTCTCTTATCTGAGACAGAGAACAGGTATGGCATAAAGTCACCGTGGATCTGAAACGTTGATATGGAGCCATCAAAACTGAGAAGACACAGAAGTCTACCCTTGGTCACTGGGGCTGGAGAGAATGTGAGATGTTTCAAAAAGCATTTGGGATTGTCAGCTAGTTCTTAGGAAGCTGGTACTAAAAGCACAGAGAAGGAATAGGGTTTAGTTTCAGTCAAGGACTGAATGGGATGATCTCGTTAAAAATATCCTGAAATGAACCAGAATGCTTCCAGGCAACTCGGGTCTGCTGCATGTCTCCTCACAACCTAGATGCATCTGACCAAGACATCTAGGAGGCAAGGGCTAGAACGCACAGCACTTCCCTGTAAGACACAGAGCAGCATGAATAGCAACATACAAATAATAACAATATCTTCTGGTGTTCAAAGATCCTGAACTGTGTAGACACTACAGGACTCACTCCAGAAGAAGCGAGCTACCTGCCCTCGGTCATACCTGGGCACCCTCACCTTTCCATGGGGTACCCACACGTACAGCACAGAAATATGTAGGCTGCTTCAAACATCAGATAATGTTCCCCAGACTCTGCTCTCCACTGTGTAGCCAGGAGTGAGCCAGCCAGCTCATCCCTGTCCAACTTGGGTTCCTGGTATTTGAAAGGAAGACGGTAGTCTTGTTTCTGGCAAGAGGATTACAGATGTATGAGGTCATCGGCTTTCTCTTCTGTTCAGTTATTTCTTTCTATAACATTGTGCTAAAAAAATAAAAAATTATAAACATTGCAACAACAAACACTGCTGAGAATCCTGGCCCTTGTCTTCCAGGACTGGTACACCTTCAGGCTCCTGCAGCGTGATACACCTGCCCTGGGCCTTCCTGGATAGAACACCTCTGACACTGGAGTCTAACTGTGCCTGCAGTCTCTATAGCCAGAGGGTGACTTCATGTGAACTGGGTCAGGGCAGCCCTTTGATGCTCCACATGAAAATATAATGATTCGAATAAATATTTTCCATTACAATATCAGCAGACTGTGAGATGTCATTTGCATACCCCTGATGGTCTCATTAGACATGATTTTATCTCCCCTTTCAGTCTGTCCCCAGTTAATTGGGTCCTATGGTATTAAGCTGTCTAAAAAAAAGGCATCCTAGGTTTGAGAGTTTGGCTTACAAGAGAGTTGTTGCTGATAAAGTGATGTATGGAGAGATATCGAGCACAGGAGACTTCCTAGAGACTTTATCTTGCTCCTTGATATCTTTTAAGTCAACTTTCAGGTTTTATCTGGTTCTGCAGGACAATGCTTAAAAACACAGCAAGCCTTATGTCACCTCTTATGCTCATTAATTTGATTTAGTTTCAACTTACCCATCAAAATGCTCTTGTCCCAGTGAACATTTGGTCTCCTGGCCTTTCCATTTCCAGCTGTCAGCGTGGCAAAAGGCCCCCTGCCTATCTGCCTCTCCATCCTGCAGCATCAGCAGAATTATCCCTGAATGCTTCCTGTGTGCAGAAGACTCTCCACCGTCTCCCACAAAAGGTGCAGAACTCACAGAGAAGCCAAGGAGCCAAGCTCAACAGATGGCTAGTGGGAGCTTCATCAAAGTTAGCACTAGCTGAAAAGACAGGCATGGAATGTGTGCTGAGACCCCTTCCTGAATGCATGGCCATGGGCATAAAGGAGCTCAGCCATGTGGACACTAAGGCAGAAATCAGGAAAGGAGAAGAAGGGCGATGTCATCCCATGTGTATCAACTTACGGAAAACATGCCAGTTCTCAATCAATCCTAAAAGCCTCTCTCTCCCTCTCCTTCCCCTTCCCCTTCTCCCTCTCCCTTTCTCCCTCTCTCTCTCCCTTTCCCTCTCCCTCCCCCTCTGCCTCCTTATTTTCTTTTGGTTTTGAATTAGAAAGCAAAATGCATGCTTTCATATGCATGTTTAACTCAAGTTGCCCTCTTGGCGTTAGGCCCACTCTTTTCCTCCATTCCTCTCCCTCTCTGTCTCTGTCTGGGTACTCTTCCACCCCAGGCTCTCCCCTCTGACTTTCTGTGCTGTTCTGCTACCCTCCCTACCCACTACCAAAAATTCTCCTTCTTTAAAGTTCAAGAAATCTGTAGTCAGACACATTCTGCAATCCCTTCTTTTGAGTTCCATCCTGCTGTGCCCCGTTTGAGCAGTAACCCTGGAAGGACTGCTCTTTTCTGTGGAGAGGCAGGGGTGGAGGTCAGAGGACAGGGGTAGATCTGAGGGGGAGGGGAGATGGGGGAGCTGGGAGGAGTGAAGGGAGGGGAGGAAGGTTGTTGGGATGTATTACATGAGATAAGAAAAATAAATAAAAATTGAAAAATATTCAAAAATAAAATGGAAGAAGGAGGAGGAGGAGGAGGAGGAGGAGGAGGAGGAGGAGGAGGAGGAAAAACAACTAAGACACTGGTTCAAAACAGTGCTGTAAATCAACACACTCCCAGGAATGCAAATCTCTCAAGGTAGCATATGATTTAAAAACGAAACAGCTCTATGCTTGGATTAAGCAGTTTCTATACAGTTCCAGCCACAGGCAGGACGACACCTGCCTCATATGTGACGTCTCAGCTAGACTGTCAACTTGGCCGATCTAGCATCAACTAAGAGACACAGTGGGACACACGTGTGAGGGATTTTCTTGACGGGAGGATTATCTGAAGTAGGAAGTCCCACTCTAAATGTAAGGATTCCTACCCCATGCAGCGGGTGGTAGCTGGGTAACAGGAGGCTCCAAGGAAAAACTTTAGTTTTCCTCATCATCTTCGTGTCTTCATGGCACGTTCATTTACACTGCCGCCGCCGCCGCCGCCATTTCTGTTGCATTTCTTTGCTGATATCAGAGTCCAGTCTTTTCAGGCTTCCAACATGGCCTGAAGATCCATTGCTCCCTAGGAATCCTCCCGGCCTTCAGCACCGTGCTAGGACTGCCGAGGCATCTACTCTCCTGGAGTGAGCAGTTTCCGAGTTTTCAACTTCTCCCGCATGAAGACAACTGTTGCAGGGTTACCCAGGCCAAATGCTGTAAGCCAATCTAATAATTCCCCTTTTTTCCCATTTTTCCCTTTGATTGAAAACAATTCTCTTCTCATACAATATATCCAGATCATAGTTTCCCCTCCCTCTGCTCCTCCCAGCCACCCCCTCCCCGGCACTCTGGATCCACTCCCTTTCTGTCTCTCATCAGAAAAGAACAGGCCTCTAAAAGATAACACCAAACATGACAAAATAAAAAATAGAATACGAGAAAGCAGACAACATCACATCGAAGCTGGACAAGGCCACCCGCCAGAAGGAGAAGGGTCCTAAGAACAGGCCCAAGTGTCAGAGACCCACTCATTCTCACACTCAGGAGTTCCATAAAACACAAGCTAAAAGCTGCAATATGTATGCAGAGGATCTGGCGCAGCCCCCTGTAGCTTGCTGCTTCAGTCCCTGTGAGTCCATGGAGCCTTGCTTAGGCCCAGCTGATTCAGAGAGCCTTGTGCTCCTGGAGTCCTCCATGCCCTCTGGCTCTTACACTCTTCTTGCCCCCTCATTCATGGGGGCCCCTGAGCTCTGGTGGAGACAATCATTGAGACTCTGTGTGTGTGTAAAGTCTGGCTGTGGGTCTCTGCAACTGTTCCCATCTGCTGCCGGAGGAAGCTTCTCTGATGATGAACTGCATAAAGACTGATGTGTGAGTCTAGCAGAATACCATTAGAAATCATTTTATTGATACCTTTAGACCAAGAGTGTTCGATTTTACCCCAGGTCTTTGGGCTATCTCGTCTCTGGTTCTTGGTCACCCAAGCAGTGTCAAGTACGGCAAATGCCCCCCCCATTTCAGATTTAATTATTGTTTTTATTAATTATTTGAGGATTTTATACAATGTATACTCGTTCCGAGGTACCATTCCACCCCTGTGCCTTCAACAAACAAAACAAAACAAAGTCCATTCTGTGTTGCCATACCCTAGTTTGGAGTATGTTCAGACTCCCAGTGGGTGGACCCTTAAAAAAAACTTATTGCTGTTTCCCCACCCTCATCGGAAGGCATCAACTGTGAAGAGCTACCCTTTAGCACCTCTATCACAATTTTTTGGGGGGTGGACAGTTGCCACAGACACCCTCAGTGTCTTTTATTCTCAGCCATGAATCTGTAGCAGTTGGTACCACTGCTTCAGAAGCTCTCCTGCCCAGAGCTGACGGCAGCAGGATGGATCTCAGACATCGACATGGTTTTTGGTGGCAGCATGAACCACAGACATTAACATGGACTCCGGCAGGAGCATGGCTGACAGACCTCAACATGTTTTGGGGTGGTAACCTGGATCACAGGCATCAGCTGGGACTCTGACAGGAGCCTGGATTACGGGCATCGACATGAGGTAAACCCCTTTGTAGTATACACTTATTCCACTGGAGAATGTTGGGCGATACGTCATCCCGTGGAGGAGAGCGTTGCGATGTGTAAATTTCTCTTTACGGTCGAGTGTTTGGCCACCGTTCCTTCCACGTGTCCCGTAACACTGGAGTCGATATCTGGAATTTTTATGTAGCCTTGACCGCTTCCCAACTCAACACGTATGCGGGAATGGATGGCTCAGCTTATGCCCCCTGAAAAACAGCAGTAAGGGAAGCATGGTGAGCTTGCGTCTCACCCCATTGCTTTCTGGTAGATTTGTGGTAATCACTACCTAAGGCAGTGGTAGATGTGCCCCTTCCCATTTATTAAACAAGTCCTCCATTCTCCCACAGCAATTAGGCACAAATATCACAGCAAACAAGTACTTTAGAGGGATGAAAATACCTCCATTTGAATTACATTTCTTTTTTTAAAAGTAAGCATTCACTAATCGGCTCTATGGGAAAAACATCAAAATGCAACTCTCTTCTAAAGCCTGTCTGCTGAAAGAGAACACAGGAGTATAATTGCCTGGTGAATTGGATTCCTCTGTAACAATGGCTAGAAAGGTCTTGTGCATTTCTGAAGCCATTTCTCCCCCAGATATTTTTTGGGGGGCCAACCTTGAGAATCTATAAAAGCCAGCAGTGGGCTCTGCAATCATTTTCCAATCTTTTATGAGAGCGCAGTAAATACGTTCATTGTAAACAGAGTCTTTCCATGCGTTCATTCATCTGGCAAATACTTTTCCGTTTGTCTCTGTTCTAGCCACATTCGTGGCTGGGCACTTAAGATATTCTGATGAGTCTGAAGAGCTGTGTTTCGGCCCATAGTAGAGTTTATAGTGGGGCTGGGGTGCATGATGAGAAGATGTGTATTTAAAATGAAAGTATCAAGTAACTGTCTTAATATGCAGCAGAGGCCAAGATCCCGGCACAACCAGGGCTCGGCTAATTGTCCAGCCTGGGACTTCTCTTCTGAGACGAGCTGGAGGAGAAATAATTGTGACAGACAAGTCAGTGAGGGAAGAGCACTACCATTTTGGCTGGCAGAGCCTGTCCCTGCCCCTGGGGAAGAAGGAGTTTTATCCTGTTTAGGCATCCGTATATTCATGCAGCCAACACTTTTCTTAATCACGTCTGTCCCAGACTTCAGGGTACACACACTGGTGGCGCACACAGGACATCAGGTTTAGCCTCCAGGAGAAAAGCATAGCAATCCAGGGTGGGGAGCACGGAGTCCAGGGGCTTGCCCTCTCAGGGGTGTCATCCAGGGCAGGACAGTGAGGAGGCTCTCACAGATGAAAATCCTGAAGCAAACAGATCCAGTGCTGACCCTGTACCCTGTGACATGCAGGATCAGCTCTCACTTTCTGGAAATCCGGTGCTGGTGATTGACACCTTGCTTTGCAGACTGACTGCGAGGGAGCGTGTCCAGAGCTAACTCTGCAATTGTCCTGTTCAAAACCTCGAAGCAGGGTATGAGGACCAAAGCATAGTGAGTAGTCCTGATGTGGGTGGCTGGGCTTACATGCCAAGAAACCCAGGGTACCTAAACAATGCATCTATGATACAGGAACAAGATAACTTTATTTTATGTTTATTTACTGACTCTGTGTGTGTGTGTGTGTGTGTGTATGTCTATGCTTGTGTGAGTATGTATATGTGCATATGCATGTGTATGTGTGTGTGTATATGTGTATATATGTCTATGCTTGTGTGAGTATGTGTATGTGCATATGCGTGTGCGTGTGTGTGTGTGTGTATATGTGTACATATGTCTATGCTTGTGTGAGTATGTGTATGTGTGTGTGTGTGTGTGTGTGTATGTGTATATATGACTATGCTTGTGTGAGTATGTGTATGTGTGTGCATGTGTGTGTATGTATGAGCGTATGTGTATATGTTTGGATATGAGTGGAGTGTACGTGTCAGCGTGTGTGTGAGTGTATGTGTGTATGTGTGCAGGTCAGAGGAATCCCTGTGGGAATCTTGTCTCTCCTTTCACCATATGAGTTCTGGGGCTCAAACTTGGGTCCTCAGGCTTTGCAGGAGTGCTTTTACCCACTTAGCCAGCCTACCTTCTCTCCTGTTATCTTTTCAGCTCATCCCTGGAGTGTATATATATATATATATATATATATATATATATATATATATATATATATATATATATATATTTCAGGCTTTACATCTTTTAGTAACAAGCTTTCACCACTCCACCCCCCATGCTTATAGTCCTTCCTCCTGTCCATGAAATACTGACAACAATTACAGTAGCAATATTAACCCACTTCTCAGTAAGAGCCCAGAGCAAGAGGAAATGTGTGGGGGGTAGGTTTCAGGAATCCACGCTGGTCATCTCTGCAAACCGGGCTGCATACTCTCCTCCGCCTCTAGCGCCTTGTCTTGTGGGCTTTCCTTTGGTGTGCATGCCCTCGCACTCTACTGAGTTCTGTCGCTGTACCTGTGTCTGAAGAACTGCAGAGCAAGAGGAGGGGTGAGCGTGCAGCTAAATCAGCTGACAAAATCCACATGCAAGCTCGCTCTGAGCTAATGCGTGAGTGCACATCATACTCACGCGCTACGTTTAGGTGAGGATGGTAATAACCTACCCCTTGTTATGCCACCTTGAAAACTTAGCAAGTTAGAGATCCGGTATCTGAGGCAGAGGGGTGAAATAAAGTGCAAAGCAAGAGGACAGAGGCTCTGCAGGTTCCTCCTGAGCTATGTGACTCCAGGGCCTGCACGTCTTGTATTCTCTCCAGGCTGGTCAAAAGTGGGACAACCAGTAGTATCTAGAATGGACCCTAGGCTCTGGTTTGGGTCCGGTTGGGTTTTGCCTTGATAGAGGTCTTTAGCTGACCTCTCCAGCAGGAAGGACCAACCACTCAAGCAGTTGAGGAGCAAGGGCCGTGAGACTTGAAGCGTGAATCTCTGTGGAGGAAGAAGTAGAATCTCCCAGAAACCACACAGAGGAGCTGTAGTCGGTCTCCCTGCCCCTGCAGCTTTAGCTTTACCATGGCGGGACTACTGAAGCATCTCAGCCTCTTAGGTAAGCCAAGCATGGTCATACAAGCCGATAATTCCTTTTCCTAACATATTCATGAATTCTGTAGGTTCTGTTTAGAGAACCCTGAGAGATCTACTCAGCTCAACTTACACCCCCAATTTGCCCCCAGGCTCTGTACTCATTGCTAGCTTTTTCTGCTCCTGTTGGTTCCTACCGGAGACCTTCCAGCTCTCTGTCAGTGCCTGGGCCCAGTCTCTTTGCCCAGGGCTGATCTTTCCTTCCCTTGAAGACTAGAAACACTACTTCAACATCACCATGACTACAAGTCCCTCTAAGGGTTCTGTAAGACCCCTGGGCACCCTTGTCCCATGCGGATGAAGAGTTATAATTCAGGATATTCATTCTGTACGTGCTTGAGGATACATGCATGACACATTCCTTGGAGGGTATCCAGGAGGGGACAGGCAGTTGAGCATGCCTCAGGAAGGAACAGCCTGTACCCAGCAGCAAGTAGGAAAGAGATGAAAGTTAATTATGCATGTATCCTGGGCCAGGATTTTACAGAGGCCAGACTGGCGATTTTTATGCACACTTACATAATTTAGGGAGCCAGGCGACAGGACTGCCTAAGGCTCCACGCTCAGTTTGTAGATTACATAGGTCAAGTTCCCTACGATTAGTTTCAGCCTCTGTAATGCAGGACATGGAAGTGTGGACAGTGGCAATGTGGCCCAGCTGTCACAGGTATTTAATAGATTGGAATTAATACCCAGAATCGCCTTTAACTGGGAGTGAGCCAGTGAGGAACTGATGCCTACAAGGGATTTTTGCAGATCAGTTGATATTCTCTTAGAAAACACAGTCTGATCTCTTTTCCATGAAAGCAGAGTCCTACCCCAGATAAGACTGAAGGTGTAGCTCTAAGTATGAGCTACAAAAGTGAGGTGAGAGTCAACGCAAGAAAGAGGGGATCCAGCCCCTCTCTTCCCTGCATATCACAGCACTCGTAGAGTGGAGATCAGAATCCTTTTCTCCAGATATGTACACACTGGGGCAGGTTCCATTTGATCTACTGAATGTCTGTGCCTCACCTCCGGAACTCACCAGGTTATCTTCAAACGAATTTGCTCTTTGGGATGAGAGACAGGGCACTTCTCTATGAGGGAAGGCATCATTGACAAGATTGGCATCTACACCAGTATGCTGCTTCTCACTGGTTCTCATCGCATGTGTAGGACACACCCATGAAAAGGTCCCTCTCTCTACTTCACAGAGGACTCAGAAAGTTAAACATTTCCAGAATCATAGCAGAACCCAGACACTTGGCTATCTGGTTTGTCTTCTGGTTTCAGAAAATAAATTATGACAGGTATGACTGCCATAACAATGGCAGGTATTACTATGCCAGGAAAATAACAAGAATTTTACTATATGTGAATCAATGTGATTAAGTCAATTCTTGTGTTTTCTCTTTTGCTCACTGGAGATGGTGCCTGGGGCACAGGGGAGGTTGGAAAGAGGGCAGAGAAAGACCCACCCACCTCTGAGCATCAAGGTCAGGGACATCTGAGCAGTTCACAGAAGGCTTCAGACCTGCATAGCTGTTGGAAAAGACAGAGGCATCCCAGAAAGTGTCGTGGCTCTATATTCCCTGAGCTCTCTGCTACAGCAGGCACCTTTCACAGCCGTGAGCAGACCCCACTTCCAAACACAGCATTGGAAGTTCTGGCTCCGTGTAGCTTACCCAGTAGAACTTAAAAACTGACGGGGTCCTGAAAACTTATTCCCATGAAAAAGATAGTTACTCAGTAGGCTTCTTAGATTCCATGTCGGATTAGAATTTTAAGACTGTTTCGTTTTATTTGTGATTCACACATTGTCCATCTTAACAGTGTAATATTTCAACACATTCAGAGCCTGAGCTGATAACTGGTTTTTTGTTTGCCTTTCATTTCATCTATTCTTATAGTTTTCCTGCTGGGGGCATTTTGTTGTTTTATTGAAGAAGAGACTAGAGTTTTGGGTAAGTAACCTCCTGTGGTTACTCAGGTTGGACACATCAGAGCTGTTGTCTCTGATTGTCTGTCCTAAAAGCCAGAGTTCTCTGCAGCCCACGTCACCATCATTAGACGTGCTCAGAGGCTTGCTCCTAACCATGCTGTGGTGTTTATTCATTGCTAGTCTATCACTCAATTACAAAGGGTCATCTAGAAATTACATGGCAGGAACGGGCTATTTCCACACGGATTGGAATTCTCTTCTTTCATTCCAGAAGTTACAAAGTCCGAGGACTTTGAAGGCAGAAGCACTCTACACCTTAGGAATCGTAAATGGAACAAATACAATGGGAATGGAAACGACCCCTGAGTCTCCACCAGTACGGAGCTGACAAAGGCCTGGTGACTGTCACCATGGTCTCTGAATTGAGACTTAGTGGATAGGAGCTAAACAAGCAGGAGTCAGAGCTCCATGTAGGCTGGAAGAAAACACAGAGGCTTAGTGATAAGCTGGGGAAGACATAAGGAACCATGCCAAGAAACCCGGCACAAGGAAGTCGATAGCAATGTTAGTGAAAATGAACCAAGGTAAGCCATTGTCAAGTGGAAATTCTAGAATGTCACCACTGAATGAGAATAGTCATTGGTTGAGATAATCCCAGAAATGAGCCCATTGCCGGCGAGGGCTCAAACTGCGCTGTGATTCTGCCAACCTTCAGGAGCCAATGGTGTGAGTTACCAAGTGGGGTGAGGTCACACCTGCGATTTGAGGCTCTGTTTCAGGGGGGTGATCATGTGGAATAAAGGAAGGACTGAGCTGCACAAACTGATTCCACACAGATGACTTGGCTGGCTTTGGCAGGGATGCAGCAGGGTCATGAGAGTCCAGCACAGAAACAAGAACTATTGCGATTGAGAAAAGACTCAGAACCAGGCTCCTTCCCACTCACGCCCAAATCGGAAACTCAGTGACCTGTGGGTAGGTGCTGTCCACCATGCTTTCCACACTGTCTTGCAGTCCTCCAAACTGACTTCCTGTAAAGGTATATCATCCCTGTCTATAAATGTGCCTGATCCTGAGGCTTAGCACAGCTAAGTAACTTTCCAAGGTTACACAGGTGGAGAAGATAAAAGTTAAATTCCCCCATGCCTGGCTCCAAATGCTGGCACTTTCCCTGGTGGAGAGAAGATGTCATTAATTAAAGCCACACTCCTGTATTGCCTTCCAAGCAAGCTGCCACCATTCTTAGTTCAGTGTCCCAAGGAGGTTCTTCAACCTGGCAGTCGAAATTACTGGCCTCAGGCTTTCTGCAAACAAATGAATACATTAAAACATAGGTCCTTCACCACTCTGCTGAGGCCCACTCTCCTGCTCCTCTCTTCTGTGAAGCTCAGTCTCCCACATCTGCCCCCAAAAGTGAGAGACAATGTCTGGGCCATCACCGAAGTCTGGGAGAAACCTGAGTTGGACAGAAATCACAGGACCAGAGAAAAGTTGTCATTAGCAAATTTCACTCTCAGGTGCATCTGAATTACCAACACGTGCCAGGCCACAGCCAGATTCCAGGATCTACACACGAACATGCCTCAGGCACTGCTCCAGAGGTCTCACAGTCCAGGTGGGGAAGTACATACATAAGCCAGCACTGACCGAGTCTATGACCAAATGCTTTACAGGGGGCTGTAGGAAAACAGAGGAAGATGCTGGAGGAGACAAGGAGAGGATGCCTGAGCCCAGCCTTGGAGCCTGAGGACGACTCTCTCGGGGGGTAAAGAGAGATGAGGTGTCGGGCTGCAGTACTGTGAGCAGAGTCATGACACTTCACTGCTGCACCGAGCATCCTGGCGAGGAGAGGGGTGAGGCTTGTGGCAGATGTGTGCAGAACTCAAGCTTGGCTTTGTTCTGCAGAGGAGGAAGAGGAAAACAATTTGTGGGAAGCAAATAGACAAAGTTCCCAGTTGGATCTATAAAATAATCACTTGGTGATCTTTTCCAGGCTGATTTAATCAGCCCATATGTATACGTGTGTGTGTGTGTGTGTGTGTGTGTGTGTGTAATATGTTCTATAGCATTGCATTTTGTCCTATATGAGAACGAATGTCTATATCCATCCTTACTTTTTTCTTACCATACTTAGCTAGAGCTGGGTCCACAACAACGTACTAAATAGCAGAAGCTTTTCAGGGAGGGATATCTCACACTAAGCACAGGCTAGAAGTTTTAAGAATTCCATTCTGAGGCTAGGGAAATGGCTCCGTGGCTAGAGCACTTGCTCCTCGCCTGAGGCAAAGCAAATCATTGTATTTGAGTGCTGTGTTGGGTGTTGTGCCTCTTCCAGTGTTTACAGCAGCATGCGATGCTGAGTTCATGTGGCAGAGCCTGACGCAGCAAGGAGCCAGGGCAGGAGGCAGAGCCAGGTGTGTGTTAGAGGGAGATGCGATGCTGGAGGAGAGGAAACTGTGAAGCCAACAGGCGAGCCAGAGTTGAAGAATGAATAACGGTTCTACGCAAGATCAACAATTGGCAGCCTGGATGGCCTGGTTTGGTTACATCTCTTGCTTCTGAAATCCCATCAGTCATTTCTTTTGTGCCATCGATTATTTTTAATGTCTGAAGATGGCTAAAATCCAACAAACTTGTAAACACCACTGGGCTATGGTAGCAATGTAATTTCCCACCTGAATGTTTCTGGGAACTAGATCTCCTATGTAAGGAAGGCTGGAATGGAGTTGAGGAGCAGATGAGGAATCCGGGTCTCCATCCTTGGAATGGTTAGATAGCCGGTGACTGAGTTTGTTCTCAAGACAGTGAATCTTTATAAAGCAAGCCTCCTATCAACTGTTTGGTCATCTCCTGAAGCAAGGGCTTTCTTTCCACTTCTTAGCTGTGCCAAAGTAGAGCCAGGGAGCCACTGCAGTGTGAAAGAATCGTGTTGTTTGGACACTTCAGCTACCAGCATCGTGATTAAGCCTTGTTTCTTATATTGCGCCCCGCACCACACATCCCGTTAAATCACTACGGAATGTGCTTGACTCTGCATGCCCGAATGTTAGGATGTGTGGCACACGGGACAATTATTTGGGAGCCTTTCCTTAAATTTGTTGAGTCTCCCTTCAGTGTGCCTGCACCGCCACAATCTTATTCTGCAGTCGTACCTCCGATATTGCATTTTACCTGCTCATTTCAACAGGTATGTTGCAGAACACGCTTCATGACTAGAATGTGGGCTACAAAGGGATATCTGCATTACCCCCCCCCGTGTGTGTGTGTGTGTGTGTGTGTGTGTGTGTGTGTGTGTGTGTTCTCAGGTAACACGAATTTACCCATTTCTCCTTGTAATAAAAAGAACTTGACACTGTTACATAGAGACGCCATTTTGGAGGGAAGTGAACACTGTTAATAGCTAGCAGAGCAGGCACAAGCCATTCCACGTGCTTGGCTACACGGATTGGTCCACAGACGATGATACCAGATCACATTCGTTCAATGACCAACACAACCATCATGCTGAGCCTCTCCAAACCTGAAGGATGTGGGAGAGGCTGCCACGGTTGTGTCCAGCTGACAGAGACCATTAACTTACCACAGGTTCATCTGGGGGACAGAAAAAGGCATCTGTGACACTATTTGATTCTGGTTCTAGACAGATCTGAAGCTTTAGCTAGCCTTCTGGGGTCTTCAATTACACTGTGGCAATACGTTCTCTTTTCACTCAACACTGTACACGCCCCGCCTCATGCTTTTGATAATTTTGAAGGGCCATTGCTCTATGTAACAGAATAGCATCTGGTCAGCAGGAAAGCTTGCAGGCATGGCTACAGTCTTTTGTACTGATGGGGTTAGATGTCCTCACTGAGACGTGAAGGCCTTTACGTACAGGCTGCTCCAATTACCATGCGTCCTGTCATGCTTCCAATGTCACCCCTTACTCTGTGAGCTTTTGACAGCCCCTAGGATTTCTCTTCTGGTGTAAAACTGTAATTTATTGTTTGTATCCTTTGTGATTTCTCTTGAGAAATATCCTCAAGATGAGCAAAGTAATGCATAAGCCTCAGCTCCCCTGTGAAAGAACTTACCTCTTCTTGTATTCCAATTAAAGCAAAGAGAGTGTATTGTTGCTCCATCTGGTACGCTGACCCCAAGTGCGCATGCTAAAGATGCATCATGAAAGCAATTCTGGTCTAAGAAAGATCTGGCTACAGGTCCAGACAGCATGGCTAAAGACATGAGGTCTCGCGCCTGTTACTTGATCCCTCTGTGTCTGATTTCCCTGTTTGACGGTGAGTTCGGCAGCACCGACTTGTGTCATTGTCGGGAAAATTCCAGTGCATCTTTCCTTAGCGTTCTCGGAGTATCCATCCTCTCTTAAGCCGAATCCACTGCCTGTGGCGTCTACTGTAGGCAGCCTCCGGATCTTACACAGCCCAGCGTCGCAGACTGGCCTGGGTTGAGGGCACGCGTCTCATCAAAAATCGGTCCATATATGCTTCTAGACTGCGGCAAGACTCTGGTTCAGGAAAGGAGGTGAGAGGAAATTCACAGAAATTAACTGGAAACAAAAAGATGAGGTAATAAGTAATTAGGAATTAGCAATCAGGAAGTAGTTTTTCCAGAAAAAAAAGCAATGAAGGGGAAAAAAGGCAAGTGATCCACTTTATGTCTTTGCTTGGTTCCCTTGACAGGAGAACCTATTTGATGAGAGCCTTGTGCTTGTAGTATCTTTAGAAGGTGATTACGGGAAATCTAAAGGTGGAAGAGGAACGTGGAAGGAAGTGTGTGTGTGTGTGTGTGTGTGCGCGCGCGTGCGCGGGTGTGTAAACAGCAAGAGGGAGAGAGAGAGCAACAGAGCATGCAGTACTTGTCAGCGCTGATGTAAGCATACCCCTCTCATCACTGGTAAACACTTAACACTAAACTGCATTTTGACTACTTTAAATTAACCTGAAATGTAGCTGACCCTTCTTAGACAGACGCTAAAAGAATAATGGCAGAATAGAAGGGAGGAGCAGAGTGGGACAGGGAAAGTACCAGGAGAAAAGGGCACCGCCCACTGCACCCCTGACCCAAGCTTCCAGAATGTTCCCGGGCACAATACACAGAAGATCCAAGAAACAGAAAGTTCCTCAAGGGAATCGGACAGAGGTTAGGCAGAATGGTAATGGAAGAGGCAGTATGAAGCAAGGTGGAAAGCCCCCATTGGGAGCATAAGAGAATCAACCAGAAAGAGGAGAGGAAGATAGCCCACAGGCCCTTCATGTTCTTTGTCGTATGTTCAAGTTAAAATAAAGGCAGCCTCAATGGGGATGACACTTGCTAGAGGTTGAGGACAAAGGAGGAGAGACACGGTAGAAGGAAGCAGGTAACAGGGATAGAAAATGCTGACAGACCGTATTTCACAACACAGTGCATCTTCTGTGAAGGACTGGGAGACAGGAGCTTGGCAGCTACAGACATGAAGAAACAGAAATGCGGAATACTCTGATTTGATCTGTTCGTATCGTGCACATGTATGAAAAAAATCACACCGAGCTGCAGCAGGACACTTGGAAGAAGTTTTGTTATTTCGGTTTCTTTAAAAACGCAAAACGGTATTTGGACAACGTTTCTGTTCCCCTCCCAGATGTGGTGGGTGCTTGAGTTGGTTTGGAATGTTCACTGCCGGTGGCTATGATTTGGTTATGTCTTCCTGTTTTGCCATGTGTAACTTGTCCTTAGAACTGTGTGTGTTACTAGAAATTCTGGGGAAGTTTGCTTAGAGTATATAAGGCTTAGAGCCCCAATAGTAGGGTGGGCTGTGGGTTGTTGGTGGTTGATGGTTGGTTTGTTGTTGGTTCATTGGCTTTTGCTTAGAAGAGCATCAGTGAGCTGAGACATAAAGCACAAGTGACTACGAGAAATCTAAAGGAAGATGGCATCAATGTCAGTTCTTCAAAATGGGGACACAGAGAGCCCAGCACTGAACCTAAGACCTGAGTGACTCCTTCGAAGCCAGTGGTGGAGGTAGGTCTCAGGTGACATGCATTAAAACGCAACAAAAGCACTGTTTTCCTCCACATGCCTTGACTAAAAACGGCTCAGCATGATCCTGTGCAATGCTTTCAAAGACTGAACCTGGCGAAATCTTAAAATGGTAAGAGGTGGTGTTCCAATCTGAGCTCAAGGTCCTAATAGGTAAACAGTTGTCAACGGGGCTTTAACTGAAATGTCTTTCATCTTTAAATTAAATAATTGAGAGTTAAACGTGGGTTGAGCATCTCCAGATCCCAAACCTCAATTCTGAAATTCTGTAGAATCTAAGCCTTAATACCAATATAATGGTTCAAAGTAAAAAAGCTTAGTTTCATGCCCAAATTCTTAAAAGTATTGTATGAAATTACCCTCAATCTTTGGGTACCTACCATATATAAAACACATGAATTTTGTATTTAGACATGAGACCCATACCTAGGAGATTTCACTACCACCTGAAAAATTCAAAAAGCTAAAAAACAAAAATCTGACCTCTAAAACACATTTGCTCACAAGCATTTTAAGAAGGAAAAGAGCCTATACAAAAACATTTGTGCACCCCGGTTATTTTGTTTGATGGTATATTCAGTGCCAGACAGAAGTGGAGAGTGAGAACAGTCCCTCAAGACACGGGAAACGAAGCAGTGTATTGTTTATGGGCAAATGCAAAGAAATGATAAACCCACTGAAAGTCCGTATAGTTTTGTTACCCACCAAATGTTAGCACTGTGTTTCTCTGAGAAATCTTATTCCTCCACCTTCTGTACAATGGTGATATTTGCAGCTGCTTTTTAAACTGTGTGCGTAAGATTCTTAAGAGTGTATTCTTATGCTCTGCGCGCATTAGCCAACGCACTGTTGTAGCCTACCCGCCAATTTGAAGGCCTCATGGTGCACGGAGATAGTCTTTGACGCAAACTCAGCTATATAATTTCATTTAGACATCCTATTCAAGAGTTTTGAATTTTTTGAGATTATTTGTTTGTAGTTTGCATCTCTAATACTTTGGACTTAAATTCTTAATCCTGTTTTTTAAACAGAATTGACCTGACTAATGACAGGCCTGTGAGATTTCCCTCTCCCGAGCTAGTGACTCCATCTTGGTGCAAAGGTACAGGTGAAGTTAATCAGAGTGAAAACCAATCGTGAATTACAGATGTCAATAGAAAACAGAGGCAAATGTCAAAGAACATCGGGAGGATGACAAAAGAGTCAGTCTTTACAGCAGCAGAGGAAATCCGGGGACGAGCGCTGGGTGTCTTGTCACGCACTACAATCCCTACACTCCTTCCATAGCAATAGACTTTATGACCTCAGCATCCACCCGTCGGTCTCTGATATTTACACGGAAACACCATTAGAAGGCATACACCTAAAGTCAATGAGATTTACAATTGTCAGATACAACTATTCCCATGGAAAGATTTTCCACTCAACAAACTTTTGTTTGAAGCATTTTTAAATTAATTGTTTAGATCATTGTTAACAATCCCAAAGACAAAATGGATAACACCCAGAAATGGGCAGATTGGGCTATGCTAAGAACTGAATAAAATTGTTGCAAAAATTGCGAATTTTAATGAAGTGACCGACAAATTTATATATATATATAGTACACAGGCTATTTAGGATGAGAACTGTGACATAACCTAGTCTCATTTTGGCTTCTGTTTTACTAATTAAATTTGCGTAGCTATTCATAGACTCACAAAGGAGGCAGGGCTGTTGCTAACCTTACATAATTCAAATGTGCTCTTTCGATGCCTGTGCCAAATGTCAATCCATATCTCTGATCATTCAGTAAGTTCTAATTATCCTATATGTTTTAGTTAATTGCTTTGTCACACAAGACTGATGCCTTTCACAACCCTGTGTGGAGGAACTTCGCTGGCAAGGAACTTCGCTGGCAAGGAACTTCGCTGGCTCCCCAGAGGCTCCATTCTCCAGCCGTTCACCTGTTTCCTCGTGCAGACCTGGGAAGTACAGACCACTGGACTCCAGCTCATCCCCGTTATTATGCCGTTGGTTTTATGTTTGCACATTCTTCATCTCAAGAAGTCCTTCCATCTCAGAGGCTAAAAGACCTTCTATGATGTCTTTTAAAACTTTTATTGTTCTGTCATTCCATACAGCAGTCTTTAATCCCCCTAGAATTGATTTTTATGGGCAGAGTGTATAGAGGTTTCATTTCTTTTCCTCCTCAGTTGATAACCTGGTGTTCTGACCCGTTTTTAAATTTAAAGCACCAATTTCACCACAATCTTTATTCCTAGGTTATTTGTGAGCAGTTCAGCCTGACCATTGTCAGTCTGTCCCTAGCTAACCGGGTTACCCGTCATTCTAACTTCATGATATGTCATAGAAGCCATAAAGGTCAGGCCAACTGGTCTGATTCTCTCCATCTTCGTGTCTGCTATTGGCCTTAGCACTTTCCGTTACCTTCTGGGTTTCATCTTGTCAAGATCTATGGAATGTTCTGTTGACATTCTCACTGGAATTGCATCAGGCCAACAGCTCAATCTGGGAGCACGTTTGATACATTACAGTACTCCATCCCTCTACCCATCTTGCAAGGTCTTTATTATCTCTCAAACCATGTTTTAGCTTGTACCCTTTCGGACCTGCATAAAATATATCACTAGACTCTTTATGAGGTGTTTTACGTGGCCCTGTCTTTCTCCCATGGTTTATTCTCCTGTTCTTGATAGGTCTGCTGGGGGCAAAGCTCAAAGGCAACTGGTCACCATGCATCATGGCTTACATTCAACAGCTATCAGCTATGGCCCGCATCTCAGAGGAGCAGCATGAATATATAGAAGTTAAACTTTTATATTTATTATAAAAATTTCCTTTAATTTTTAAATTGTACATGTTTATGTGCATATGTATGCACATATTTGTATGTACATGTGTGTGTGTGTGTACATGTTTATGCCAGCACACATGTGGAAGTCAAAGGACAACTTTATGAAGTCATTTCTTTCTTTTCACATTTAAGGGGGGCTCAAGGGATGAAACTCAGGTCACCAGACATTTGAGGCAGGTACCTCTACGCACTCAACCATCTGTCCAGCCGCTTGTTATAGAATTTTCCTGTATGCTTTTCATGTGGGTGATATGTCTTAATAAAAAAATAAAGTTTTAATCAAAACTTGAATAAAAAGGACTGTAAATCAATGAATTGGTGGAAAGAATCACTTTAAAGTGTCTAATTATGAAAAGGAGAATAGGAGTTGAGAGAAAACAGATACATGGTATATTCAAGATGTGCTAGCTAGGAGCAGAAAGTCACAGGCGGCCAAGAGCTTTTCAAATGAGGCAGGGAGCAAGTTTTGCACTTCAGAGACCAAGGGTGAAGTTTTTGGACTTTCTACTGGCTGATAGATCTGTATTATTTCCTAACAACTCCAACCCTTTCACACCCACATGCAGGGAACACCATCACGCTGATTAAAGGGCACAGTTTTGAAGATAATGAGAAGTTGGCGCCAGCTCTTGGCCACATTCCTGAGGCCTCGTGGTCAGATCGGAAGCATCTGCTATGCAGGTTTATGATGCATCTGGACACACAAATGATTTATGTCAGAAATGAGCAAGTAGGGAGTTTTAGAGTCACGTGGGTTGTTGTTGAGGAAAAGAAGCTTGGCGCCTGCTGAATGCATCTCCAGGACTGCTTCGTACCCCATCTCTGCCTGGCTTGTGGTTGTCCCCACTGAAGCATTCCAAAGCCACTGGGATCTTGCAAACTTGGCTTTCAGTGAGCCCTTCCTTTTTAACAAGTGCCCTGTACTGCATCTCTGACTTTTGTTAAGTTTTGATGATTCAACTTAATTATTACAATTTATGAATAATAATTGTTACCACCTGTCTCCCTTCTTTAAGGAAATTTCCATGCATTCATGAGCAGATCTTCTGCATCTTGTATGTACCACCGTGGTTGAACCTAATCCTGTTTATATGATCAATGATACTCTTCCCTGCAGGCTCTGAGATCCGCTGCTGACTTACTACCTCACTCGCAACTGTGAGTGTGCTGAAGCTTACTGAGTTCTGCTACGTGTTGGGAATTGTAATAGGCTCCTGTCAATAATTATCACACTAGATACACTGAGAATTTCCTTTCTATATGGGAGTTGGAAGTGGCTCGTTCAAACCTTCTAGACTAGTTACAAGCCAACTCCACATCTCCCGTAACCAAGTCCACAGCACCTGCCACCATTGCAAGTACAATAATTATATGCAGCTTGATATATGTGCAATCTGCTCATCGTCCTCCAGATCTGGGTACAAGTGAATTGCCAAATATTATTCAACTATGTGTTTTTGGAGTAACAAGCCTTCCTCAACCAACATGACAACAATCTTGAAGAATGACTAGATCCCAGGGCAAACTGCCTCCATGCCAGCACTGTTCTGATTAGAGAAGAAGGAAGTAGCACCATAGAGATCGCTCACAAGCTCATGTGATCCCCAACTCCTTCCTTGTTCCCTTTTCACATCTCAGAATGTCTCCTAGTGACCAGACTATGGTTCTTCTCTAGATGGCATTCGACGACATGTGTCTGCGTGTGTTTGTGTGTTCATGAGCATCCCCGTGTCTCTGCAAGCAGCCCTGCGTGTGCATGTGTATGTGTGAGCATTCAAAGACACACATGTGTATATGCCCATGTGTTGTATTATATGTGCTCCTTCTGGTAAGTCAGACAGAAGCAAAATTTATTTCAAATGAAAATGAATTCATCTCTTTCTGACTCCCCAAGGAGCACTGGAGCTCAATGTGGATGTGACTCGGACTATGAGGATATTGGATATGCAGCCAGATGTGGAAGGGATAGCTATATACCACTGACAGATGTTCTCTCCAAGGCATGACACACTTAAAACTGGAATCACTGCTGAAAGCCCAGGACATGGTATGAAGGCACAAGAATTGCTCTGAGGATTAAGAGCTGAGAGCCGCAGGTAATGAGGTTCAGGGTGTTTTGTTTATTTTAGGGTTTCTTCTCTTGTTCCAGCTTAAGGACTGAGCATGTTGTGTGCTGTCTCTCGACTCTTCTGAAACTCATTTATCATTCTATGAGATGGAAATCTCCTCTCATTGTGACTAGTTTAAAAGAAAAAAAAAAAAAAGAAAGAAATGTGAGGGAAAGGGAGTTGACCTTTGAAAGCCTCCTCAAGCTTGAGCAGCTTGCTAACAGTGACAGCATAATAACAAAGGCCTGGCTGTGGTGCTTCCTAAGCACAGTGACAGTCACTCCTTATGAGCTTGTCCCCCTGGCAGCACCTTAGGACAGGCGCTCCTGTGAACTGAGGTTTGCAAATGAGGAGAGTGGAGAGGTGAAGGAGCTTGTCTGGCGTCAAATACGACAGAGGTTAGGACTAAAGGCATTCCTAGAGAGATGACTGCCTGTTGAATGGTCACAAGGAGACAGAGGCAGATGCCATGCCTCTTATTACGGGGTGGTGGGGGGCTGCTCTCAGGAGTGGAGGAGGGAAGGGTCTGAGGAGGTGTCTACCATGCCTGCAGCTGCTCACTGAAGCTCTGCCTCGCTCTCTGGTAAAGCCTTGCCTCTTGCTTCTGAATTCACCCCCAGCTTGCTTCTTGGGTTCTTATTTCCCTCATACACATGAAAATATGAGTTTTCATGCATTAACTCAACATGTGACTTTTAGAGACTAGCTTTGGGCCAGGCCTGGGGTTAACTTGTGTGATCTGAAGTAACCAGAACATAGAAGTCTGCCATGGGTTACAATCTAAGAACTCACAGCCCTGCTCCACCTAGGCCCTCTTCTACCATGTACTGTGTTCATTCTCTTGAGCTGCTCATGTGTACTTCAGTCTGGGACATAGCCCCATCTGTGTGCACTCCGGCTGGCTAGTTGCTCTCTGGTCAAACCCGGCCTTATTTTTATGAGCTGTTTGGTTTTAAGCTGACTTTAGAAACATTACAAATCTCAATTTTTAAAAATGTATAAATATCTAGTAAATACCATAAATACCTGGAAGCATGTCACATACCACTCGGCTCTCGCAATAACCAACTTCCACCAATGGTGGCTTCTTAACTATAAATAATTAAATATGTAGACTTAACAGAGAGGGACATCTTCAGAAACATTACCCAAGGGCAACTAACAAAATTAAGAGTTTTACACACTAGAACTCCGTTCTCTGTCAGATGTGTAGCTGGCCATAATTTCCTCCCATTCTGTGGGCTGGCTCTTCACTTGACTGTCAGTTCCCTTTGCTGTATAGAAAGCTTTTGCTTTCATAAGTTCTATTCTGTAAAGCCTTGGTTTTAATGTCTGTGCTACCAAAGTCCTATGCAGGGATCCCTTACCTATGCCTAGAAGTTGAAATAAACGCTACACTTTTTCTTCCAGAAGTTTCAAAGTATCAGGCCTTATGCTGAAGTCATTGATACATTTAGAGTTAAGTTCTATAATTAAGTTCATTTTTCCACATGTGCTAAAAACACTATCTTTTCTCCAACGTATATTTTTGGCACCTTTGTTAAAAATTGGATAGATGCCATTACACAGATTTATATCTTGTTCCTCTGTTCTATTCCACTGATCCTATATCTATTTTTGTGCCAGTACCATGCTGTTTTTATCTTGGTGGCTCAGTAGTATAACTCACATCTGTTAAACTGGTTACTCACACAAAACTTTCACAAGATCAAGCAAACCAAAGTTCCACAATCAATGAGGGAGAGGTTGGCTGAGCTCCACCCTTGGGGTGGTTGCTGAGGGAGGGAGTGTCACTCTTCTTTGGGGAATGATCAATGATAGGTTTCCCCAGTGAATTCCAGGCACATATGGGCAACACTATTTGGGCATAGGGATAGTAATAACAATTGAAAACAATCAGAGGACATGAATCTGGGTAGAGAAGCACTAGGAGAAGTTGGGGGAAGGTAGTCGTAGATGGATATGATTAAAATGTACTGTATAACCTTTCAAAAGATAAATAAAATTATTATTTCAAAATTTAACAACAATTCCTTGTCATGACATATTTTTAGGACTGACTTCCAAAGTTTATGGCTTGTGTGCTTCATTACAAATCCAAAACCTGTCTGTACATGGCATCTCCTTGATGGACATCCCAGTCACATTTGTCAGTCATGTGTCCTGTTTTGAGATCATCACAGACTTCTGCGCAGTTTCGGGAATTCTACGTAACATTCAGACAGACCTTGGTACAGGTGTAAAACTATGGTTTAATTTCCCATTGGAGTATTGATAATGCATCTTCACTGAGCTGATCTTTGAAATTTCCTACACATCACCTTTTATAATGTGATGAGAAGCAGAGAAATACCTCTTTGTAAAAGGAAGAAAACACCACTTCAAGCAACGCGTTGACGAGGAGAAAACACCTTACTCTGCTATGTTCCCATGTCTCCCATTCTGCAAGCTGTGGCCCTCACATCTAAGGAAACCACTGGCCAGAGTGGATATGACTTTCCCAGCACCCCATGTCATACTGCAAGAAACACTGGACTCTGACTCTGTCTGCAAAGCCCAGAAGGGTATCACTGCACCGCATGATAAATGAGGCTGCGATGACCACAAGTAAAGGTGAACCCACCACCAGTCATTGCCCTGACTCCCTCCCCCCACCCCTGTTTGGCACACTCTAGAACATCACACCACCTCTCCAGACTGATGACAGCAGATCCCTTCTGATTCCTACTCATGGTTGAAGATTTGGAGGTGTTCCAAAAGGAATTGCCCAAGGCCTGCAACTGCAATGCCTATGGGCCAGCAAGTGTTCAGAGTTTAAATTAATTTCTGGAGCGTCAGAAAGAAATCAATGGGCTATTTTGTGTGCTCACAATATTTGTGGACATCTCTCATAAGCAATGACAGTTCATCCCTCAGTGACCCCACAACCAGGTGGGGGTGAACTTGAGAGGATTTCAGTATAGATACACACAGAGGCTGGAGGAAAAGATTAGGGGCTGCCTCTGGTCCCTGTCACTAAATCTTTCGCGATGAGACAGTACGCGCCTCTCCATTTCTATGCTACAGAAAGAGAATGTTCTGAGAATCACTTAGCTGGTCAGTGCTGGTCACAGTTGAATCCTAACCCCCCAGTGTATACCCATTCACTATCCAGGAGTCTGATGTTGTCTTTTGAGGAAGAGCTGAAGCAAAGCAGAATGTAGAACTCCCACACCTCAGGGTCCATGGACTATTGAATCAGGATGCGGTCCAGAGCAAGGGCAAGAGGGCCCTTGTGGTCTCAGAAGTGTGGAGGTCATTGGCCAGCACCTCAACAGAATCCATCTAGCGTGCACACGCCTCTGGATGTTCATGTTGCTAACATTTTGCACATAACTCAAGGCATTGGAGGGTTTCCAGAATCTGCTGCATGGATGGGTATCACATGAATATGTGTTCTGCCTAGGCACACTGGTTCATGCTTGTAGTCCTGGCACTCGAGGGGCTCAGGCAGAGGAAGCACAAGTTCCAAGGAAGCTTTGATCTAAAAACAAACAGACAACAAATCCAAGGGTTGGGGAGGAAGCTCAGAGGCAGAGCACTCATTTGGCATGAGAAGACCCTGGATTTGATCTCAGCGTGTAAAAAACCAGCAGAAGAATAACAATAAGTATTATTTGAGATCATATTCTGGATTTTTGAAATCACTTTTCAAATTGATCCTTCTCCAGGGTAAGAAATAGTTGCATGTTCTTAAAATTCAGATTAGGAATCTGTCCCACAATCTTTCCATTTCATGCACGCATATATTAATTCTCACCATTCTACTCTGCTCTAGGGTGAGTGTTGCTGGGGGAAGGTCATCCTTCATGTCTTCAGTGGCATCTGTGTTCAAGTCTCAG
>JAMJFZ010001203.1:492500-582500 GCA_026225945.1 Cricetomys ansorgei | reverse complement strand
CTTCACTTTAACCTTATTTTTTAAGATTCTTGTCTATTATCTTTTAATTATGTGTATGTCTGTGAGTCTGTGTACAGACATGTGCGTGTGAGTGCAGGTGTGGAGACACTGGATCTCCGGGAGCTGAAGGTCCAGGGGTCCACAGAGGTGGGAGGCACAGGAGCGAATGAGGGGCTGTGAGAGGAGCCCACAGAGAAGGGCAGCCATGAAGATGAAGGCTCTGTGAACACCATTTGTCTCCACAGTGAGCACCTGTACCAGAAAAGCTGTGTTAGTTAGGTACTGTCTGTAAGGGTGGAGTGGATAGAGTTTCACTGCAGTGTTGTGCCTCTGATGAAGCCTTTGTAAATCTAAAACCTCTAAGCAGGATGGCTGAACAAGTACCCAAGGGAAGAGTGTGCTTCCTTCTGCCAGGGATGCAGCATGGCCTGAGAAATGGAGGTGTGCATGGAGGGTGGGAACGGGGCCCCAGAGTTCTCAGCCCCTGGGAATACAGTTTGCTGTAGTTTTAGGACTTCAGCAGGCTGTCCTTAACTGCAAGATGGCAGAGCTGCTGTGAGCAGGAGGGTGGCCCCCGAAGTCAGCAGCTGCAAAGATGGACACCAGGGACACAGCTGAGGCTTGCTTCTGCAAAGAGCTTTCAGTGCAAATGAAGGCCTTCCTCAATAACAATAAACGGCAAGAAATCTGGGGAGCAACACGATGAGCTCTCGCTTCATGGGTTAAGCAGAACGCCAAGCCACCCTCACCCGACTGTGTAATTAAAACTGTCACTGTGTTTTGTTGTTCCACACTGGTGGCTTTGGGGGGACAGAGTTCCACAACAGGTGGGGAACTGTGATGATCAAGTTGTAGGGGAGATGGAGCTATGAGCTACATGAAATGTGCTCCTGGGATCCTCCTTACAGTCCCAGAAGGTAGCCTATTGTCTACATTTTATTGAAAAACCCAGCAGTTCCCACAAGCCCAGAAACTTGTACTAGGTCTCAGAAGAGGCAGGTGACAAAGGAGGTCCTTTTGAAATCAGAGCTAGTGTGTGTTAGAAAAAGATATATCCATAGTCACCGTAGCATGCTCTGCAGCGGCAGAGAACTCCTGCACACATGGGACATCGGCAACATGTACCCGGGCTTCTAGAAACATAAGCTTTCTCTTGGCACCATTTTCTTCAGGTGCTGGAAAGTCTTCCCTTCGTCTAGAACTTTCCACCCACAGCAGAGTGACACAGATATAAAGTGTGTGTCTTTATTCAGTTCCTACTGAAATGTAAATGTTTATCTTGTGTTTTTCAGAAATGTATTCTAGATTAGAAAATTGAATTTTCTGTTTGAGTTACAATTCTTAAAAGCTGAATTCGGTGGGGAAAATGCTAATAATTAGGAATGGGGAAAACAAAATGAAGCGAAACGATGGGACAGTGAGAGAGGGAATCAGAACAATGACTCAGGGAGGAGTGAACGCTTCAGATATTTTATCATATACTTTACTGTGCTGTTTCATTTTGTGTTCGCAGTTTATTGGAAAATAAACATTTCTGTCTACATTGTAACAATAAAGAGTGAAAAGCAGATTACTTAATTCATTTTCAAAGCTTCTAGGACATATCAGTATTGGAGTCTATTAACTCTGATTCTGAATCCCCTTATTATGGAAAGCTACATACCCAACTTTAAAATAAAGCAGGAGGTGCTGTCTCACCTCTTGAAGGAGACAGCACAGGTCAAAAGGTCAAAGCTGGTTAAATCTCCAGATCCAGTACCCAGGACGATGCCTACTGCATCACAGGATCCCTCCCCACCTGTGGATTAAAGGCTTCCTGAGATGGGCCTCCTCCGTTAGCCTGCATTGTTCTGGAAATAAGCATTGCTGGTGCTTTGAATTGTATTCACACAGATAAAATCCAGCATAGACTGTGGACAAGCATTCTCTTGACTGGACTCGCTCGTGACTGCATGACCCAAAAGATAGGCAATCTGTCTCTAAAAGTGAAAACTCTAACATTTTGTACCAATAATGTGGTGCATTTGCATGAACTCTTGGCACTCAGAACCATGCTCCTCTTAGGTGGCTTTTGTCAATATTTTGTCTGAAAGGCTAGGATTGTAACAGTGTAACAGATATTTGGAGTTCTTAAAGGCCCCTCAGCAGAGCTGTAAATACGTTTTCTGTTGCCGTGAAGAAACCCTTACAAAGCTTCCTTTAATACGACCTATGCTGTTCTCTCTCTTTCTCTTTCCTTCTCTCTCTCTCTCTCCCTGTCTCTCTCTCTCTCTCTCTCTCACACACACACACACACACACAATTGCAAACCTTAACAGGAAAATAGAAAAAGTAACATGTGTATCCAGGTACACTTCAGAGCATCAGCGGCAGAGCGTGGAGATGGGCACAGACGACGCTTAACACGCAGGAGGCCGTCGCCAGCTGCAGTTTGAGTGTGAGCTACGTTAGACTGAAGACGAGAAAAGGGCAAACGAATGTTCAGAAATACACAGGAACTGGCAGAGAAAAGCTCTAGATGCTTAGCCTCCATGACGAAACTCTTTCTATTGCAAGGAACATACAGTAAATCAACTGAGTTACCTCAAAGTGGGAAACACGTTATGCAAATAGAAGCTGTCTGCTGTGCCCTCCAGAAAGCGTGTGCGCGGATGTGATGACATACGCTGTCTGAAGTTCTATGGGTATAAAAGGCAAATTTATAACAGGACATGGGTCCATTCTTGTGAAAAGCAACCATTGCCCTCTTCGGATACAAGGGTTTCAAAGCAGCCATCTCACTGGCCACAAGGGGTACGCTGGTGGCATCTGACGATGGTGGCGTTAAATATTCAAGGATTTACATCATCCTTGGGGTAGCCAGTGACGGGAACAGTTTGCTCCCAGGCTGTCTGGCTCCAGCCTATGCCTTTAATCACTGGCTACCGTTATTCTAAAGGACCCAAACCAGTATTGTCTCAGTCATCTCTCAGGTTTTCATATTCAGGTATTTAAATAGAAGATCAGTGTGGCTTAGTTCACAGATTCTATTCTGTGTTGAGAACTTTGGCATTTCGATTACCATAATAGCTGAGAGAGGGAAGGCTTATTTCGGTACTGACTTCAGAAAGGTTTCTGTCTTCATGGTTAGGATGGCATCAAAGCAGAACTTGCTCAACCAATAATGGTGGGAAGGGCAGTTAGTCACAGGGCAGTAGACAAAGAAGCAGCTAGGCTCTGTGTAGCTCTTGTGCAAGCATCCAGGACTCACAATGGCAGCATGATGTGAACTCAAAGAGTGTGGGCATCTCTTCACAAACTTGCAATGAATGCTGAACTCTCTCGGACAAGCCCCACTGGTGCCTCATCTTTCTTAGTGGTCGTGCTGGAATGCCGAAAACTTTAACTTCCTGAGGTCTCTGTTTCAACCTGGGCTTCACCTACCTAGCTTCACTTACAGACTGTGCAAGGGCTCCGTGAAGTGAATGTTATCTGGCTCCATATTGTCTGGCCTCGTTGACTTTCCTCTCCAACCTCAGTACATGCCCCTAATATTCTATGACTTGCAAGCTGTGCTCTCAGCTGGAGAAGTATCTAGTGACCCTTGGACCATAGTGGCCTTTGACTGCAGTGGACTCCGAGTGCCTGGTGGGGAAGCCTTGCAAACCTCTCCCTGAGCACTCTGTGGCTCTCTGGCTCTAAATGAAAGCTTTCTCAAATGTGTTTGCATTTTATACCCTGGAGCCTTTAATGGAGGTTGTCTTGCCCTTATGATGCTTGCCTAGTCTTCAGTACAAAGTGCCTGGCTTTTCTTTAATTGCATTAATCACTTCAATAATTATAACTGCTTAGCCTGCAATGAAATACACTCCTTTCTGCCAAACTGAATGTTTTCCAATCCTTCTGTTTCTGCATCTTCTCCCAATTCTTTCTATGAAACCGGATGAAAGCAACAAGCAAATACTCTGCCACAGTCTGAATGCTATACTGTCTCAAAATTTCTTCTACCAAATTTATTTGGGTCCCTGATGTTAGAGAGTTGTCAGTCCATCTTGGTAAAGAAACCGTGGTATCCATGGCAATGGGAGTGTGAGCAGCAGCAGTTGGCATAAGGCCAATCAGGAAGCAGAAACAGTGTGACTGGACCAAGGGGCGGGCCCAACCTTTGAAGACAAGTTCCTAGTGGCCTACTTCTGCCAGTTACATCACAGTAAAGGCCCCCACAGTCTCCCAGAATAGCACAACACGCTGGAGAGCACATCACCAAAATATGAGCCTACTGGGAACATGAGCCTCTAAGGGTCGGTTACATAGTAAATGCATGATGCTCTCACTTGCACAGCTTTGGTTTGAGTCAGCAGTTCTCAGAGAGAAGGTCATGGTGGACTTCCAAAAGCATGCTGCCTATCCTGTCTTAGAATAAGATCAGTCACGTAGGTATTTTCTGCTCTGTCCTGTGGGAGTGAGACACGGAGGAATGTCACCAGATCTCCTTTCCAGAGACAGCCTGCTACGAGGACTAACCCTGGCTACCACTGCGGGATCAGCCACAGGTATCTTTCTGCGACCACACGCCCTGATGTGCTATTAAAATCAAAGGATGTGGATTTCCAGGAGTGTCAGAGGTGGGTCAGTGTGGAACCTTCGCTTTGGTCTGGATTACCAATCACTGACTAAGATTCCCTCAGAACAGTGATGCCATCTGAGACTAATCCCACCACTGTCCCCAGGGTCAGACCTACATTCAAAGCTGCGATGCTCTTACAATAAATGCCTCTGTGTGCATGCGGTAATGGCTTCTTGTAGATGCAGATGCAGATTCACCGGATGTAGGCGTTGGTTCAGCGCAAAGGCTTTTTATTCTTTGATTCAGTCACCGGTTCTAGTCCTGGAGCCCTAGATCGTTTCAGCCTCTGTACATTCTACACTTAGGCCCAGAACTGGAAGGCCTCAACATTGTTACAATCTAGAACGTTTACACTGAGAGCCTGGATGTAGAAGACTTCAGCCTCAGCCTCTGAGACCTGCTGCTGACTGAGCCACTCTGACCGGCTCCTTCTGAACTCTGACTCTTCTGGTTCAGGCTCAAACTCTTTTCCAAGCCGCCTAGGTCAAAGTGACTCACTCTTCCCATCTGACGCTGACATCATCTGTGAGCTCCACTGTGTCTGCGTCTCTCCCTACGGGCGCTCCCTGCTCCATCCTTCCCCTGTAACTGACCCTGCTGTAACTCAATCTTGAACCTGCCTCTGTAACTCGCCCTCTCTGAGCTGAGGGCCCACCTATCGTGACAGGAGAGCCTGTCCTCACTCAGACTCACTCTGCTATCTCTACTTGTCACTTTGCCCGTCATTCAGCCCGACTCATCTCAGATGTCGCTTCTCGCTTCCTGGGTGACACTGGCTCCTTCTGAGTCCTGCTTCTTGTGTCTGCTTCCACATTCTGTTTTCCTTAGGGATTAAAGGCATGAGCCACCACCGCCTTCTGAATACTGGGATAAACGGTGTTGCTACATTTGATGCAGACCACACAGGCCTCTGAATGTAGACCTCTGGAATAAAGACCCTTCCTCGTTCCCACACAGGCCTATTCCTCACCAGCTTCTCAAAAGACAAGAGGGAACACACCCTTAAACAATGTTGAGTGTGGACCTCGAAATAATGCCCTAGACTAAAGGTATCTGTAGCCTCCTAGACTAAACGCCTAGACTACAAGGATCTCAGTGATCGAGGGACATTGATGTGCTGCCTACCTTTGGTGCTGGTTATATTGTTCACCTTCTGGAAGTGTTATTGTACATGGTCTTTGCCTCTCAGTCTTTAGGGATTACTTTTCTGCAGGAAGTTACCTTGCCCAATTCTGTACACCATTCCATGATGAGTTATAACAGAAGACTGATAAAATAACAGCCATAAAGGACTCATTGCCTCCACCCAATTCTGAACAATGATAAAGGGCCATTCTAGCCCCATCTGGGCCTAAATCTGTGCTCAAGGCAAGACTCCATTTTTCTTCTCTCTCTCTCTGCCCAGGGCGATACAGTCACCACTCTCAGGATGTCTCTGTAATAAACACCATGTCGCTAACCTCTGCCTTAGAATCTGCTTCCTGGGAAGCCAGTCTGCACTAATGTGTTTCTACAGATGGGAAGTCTACCTTGTGTAGAGCTGGAATTTAACTAGGGAATTTTAATCAGATGTTCTAAATATTCTTTCATTTCATAGCAGAGAAGAAAGAGGAGTGCTTCGGATCTCTGGAAACAGAGTGAGAAGACACACTTGCTTAATCAGGAGCAGCAGGGGGGATGTACAGAGTGTGTAAGATGATGTAAACATCTGAGCAGGGCTGTTGAAGAACAGATAAGAACGCAGAACACAAGCAGGTTCCAACACGGAGACAAAGGGACCCCGGCAACGGTCACTTGAACTGCAGCCGGATGTGCACTGGCTTAAGACAGACGATTAATGCAAGACACTCAAGAGAGACTTTGTGTGGTAATAAACATTAGACGTGTTTATCTTTCCTGATTTCTATTTTAATTTGTGTTTTATGATTCTAGAAACCTATTTCATTACTCTAGAGAAGTAGCCGTGGTATTGTTTTATAAACACTTGTTTATTTTCCCTTTCTTTCTTATCTACCTTTTCCTAAGACCATGGTGGAAATGTACATTAATAAAGAAAGGGGAAATTCCTAGACCCAGAATCTCAAGCAGAGTTACATGATCAGATTTCAGCTGAAGAAAGAGACATCGCTGTTTGGTTGTAATCCCAGTACCAGGACATAGCCCCACCAAGGTTCCGACAATAAGAAACACCCTTTTCTGCTAGGGAAATGACTCAGCTGTCAAGGCTTGATTCTCTTCCAGACAACCTGAGCTCAGTTCTCTGCACCCACATTGTGTGACTCACAGTTGCCTGTAACTCTAGCTCCAGGTGGATCCATTGCCTCTGACTTCCATAAGCATCCGAGCTTAGGTATGCACAGGTACGTGCAGGCACAAACACTTATAAATAATCAAAATAATAAAATAACTTTAAAATAAATAGTGCAGCCTTTGAAGAAGGAAGAAGAGGAGAGCAATTGGAAGAAGAGAAGAGAAGGAAAGGAGGAGGAGGGAGAGAAGGAGGATGAGGAGAAGAGGAAGGAAAGAAGAGGGGAAGAAGAGGAGAGGAGGGGAAGGAGGAAGAGGAGGAAGAGGAGAAGGCAGGAGCACCTTTGTGTTATGGGAGGAACTCTTCAGAGAGACTCTGTCTCAGCTGAGCTGCCTGCTCTGAGAGTCTGAGCATCTCAGGTCCCTACAATCGTCCAGGAAACTACCTTTCTAAGAGACATACCAATGCAAAGCTGAAGAGTAGCCAGCTATCACTGGGAGACCAAATTTCACTTCAGGCCCTGGTGCTGAGTTGAAAAGTCTTCCCAGCGTCCCTGGATCCTGTCTTGCCCAATCCAGGACTAGAAACAAAGGAGGTGCAGGGACAGGAGAGGCGATGGTATTCTCATTGTCAAGTTGGGATCACCGAGGAATGTATCCCTGGATGTCAGTGGGTTGTTTTCAGACAGATTTCACACTGGATGTGAGTGTCACCACCCTGTGGTTGGTTACCGGATAAACAGGGAAAAGGGAAGGAATCAACTAAGGGCCAGCTTTCACTTCTCTCTGCTTTATGACTATGGGAGCAATGTGACCAGCTGCCCCACTCTGTAGACACGCCTTCCCACCGTGATGAAGAGAAACCCCATCTGTCTACCCTCCAGCTGTGAGCCAAAATAAGTCCTTGTTTCCTTATGTGGCTTTTATTGAATATTTTTTGTCAAGGCAACAAGAGAAGAAACTAGTAAAGGGGAGAGAGCTGGGACTTGTGCTATGTTTGAAAACGAGTTAGAGAAAGGTAAGTATCTCCTATGACAGAGAAGACCAAAAGCATCAAGAAGAGGCAGCCTGGATTGACCCAAGACTACAGTGGAGTGCTCACGGCAGAGAGGGTGAGAGAAAGAGGATAAATGTGTACGATTGCAAGCTGTAGGCCGGCAGCCACACAGAAAGCAGTGCCTTTGAACACAGGGCTTTGGTCACTCACCACACTGTGTGCTGGCATTCCAGCATGTCCCTGTTTCTTTATCCCTATTCTGTGAGGCTGGGATTGCCTCGTGGGTCTTAGCAATTTAGAGCTCTGGTTGGGTGTGATGGTGTGCTCCTGTAAGCCCGACATTCAGGTAGAGGCGGGAGAGTCATGACTTTAAGGAAGCTGAAATGCAGAGAAAAACCTTGTCTCGAAAACCAACAAAGGAAACTGGGGCTCTGGCATCAGATTCCCACAAAGCCTTCATTCTGTCACACTGGCAGGGTGACTTTATACAAAGCGACTGATTTCTCAACTTCACAGTATCCTCAATTACGATGTAAATATAAAAAGTAGACTCACTGCAGAGGACTTACCGGTGAGAACTAAATGAAGTACTGTACATAAGAGATTTACAAGGCCTGGCACACTGAGGTTTCTTGAAGGCATTTTAGTTATCCACCTATCCTCTGCCATCCGTTGCCCCATGTCCTTAAAAAATCCTGAGGTGGCTGGAGAGATGGCTCAGAGATTAGGATCCCTCACTGCTCCTGAAGAGGACCCAGCTCACTTCCCAGCACCCATGTCAGGCAGCTCCCAGTTACCTATAACTGAAGCTCTGGGAGACCCATGGCCGTCTCCAGACTGGCGTAGGCTCCTGTACTCATGTGCACATACCCACATACAGAAACACAAAGACACATAATTATAACCAAAAGTAAATCTTAAAAAGGTGTTAATATACATGACTTATTTCCCCATTATCCATAAAAGCTGTGTAAAAGTGCCCCAGAGAGATTACCTTCACCATCCTAAAAACAATTGAGCTTTTCTGATTAGTGTCTCTGTCTTAGTTAAGACTTTTCTTGCTATAATAAAATACTATCACCAAAAACAGCTTAGGGAAAAAAAGGATTATTTCATCTTACATCTCTAAGGTAGCACTCCATCACTGAGGAAAGTCAGGCAGGAACTCAAGGCAGGAATCCGGAGGCAGGAACGAAGCAGGAGCCATGGAGGAACACTGCTTACTGGCTTGCTCCTTATGGCTTACTTACGGCCTGCTTTCTTACACAGCTCAGGGCCACTTGCATGTGGGTGGCACACCACCCTCCCCACGAACTAGGTCCACACATCAGTAATTATACGGCATTGCCCTTAAGACTTGCCTACGGATAATTTGATAGTGGCATTTTCTCAGTTGAGAGTCCTTCTTCCCGAATTACTCTAGCTTGTGTCAAGTTGGCAACAACCTAGCCAGGACAACTCCCAATCTACCTTCAAGTTGAGCCGAGTAGCCTGATTACATGTGGGAGTAGGGAGAGCTCCTTGATCCCTTTGACCTGCGCATACCAATTCAGGTGTTAGTCAGTCCTGAAAAACCCCTTCAGATTTGAAATCCTCTGGTTCTATTTTCCCTACTTCCCTTCTCAAATGGATGAATCATTAATCAACTGATAATCAGTAAAATCAACTTCATCTGTGGAAAAACGCAAACTTCACAACTCCAGGTACACCACCCAAAACCTAGCTCCACGATGTCTTCAGCACAGTAGCTGACCAGACCCATTGCTCCCCTCTCATTCACTCTTGTCCATGGCCCAAATATTGTTTCTTGGGCTAGCCTCAGACTTCACCCTTCCCCATGACTGAGGTCATTGGAACCTTTTCAAGTCCAGGAAGAGCATAGTAGTATAGAAATACTGGGAACCACAGACATAAAGTCATTTGCTGGAAGCATTTGCTGGCCCTCATTCCTCATGACCTGGAGATCATTTCTGTGTTGATCTCTGTGATGTTGAGGGTTCCGTCCCTCTAGAGAAACCCTTTTCACTGGAAAGGAATGGAGGAGGGTAAGGTCAGAGTATCCTGGGCTTTCACTCATCCCTGCTTCAAGAAGTGAGCTCTGCTCTTATTTGTTCCCTTTGCGTATTCTTCGGGCTTCTTTACAAAGTATTTTGCAGCGTGGCTTGAGGAGTTCAGTGTTTGAGAACTCTGCCCTGGAGAATGTTTCTATAGACACAGCCCTCATGACGAACACTGGCAGCAGCTACTAGCATTACACATTGTTATGAACAAAAGCCCACAGACGTCAGAGTAACAGGAGACCTTGGCCTCTGGTAGTCACAGAGCACAGCCGTAGAGGCAAGACATCTGGTTATAATATCCACAGTCTTTCACTGACAACTCAGTGGCTTCTTTGAACTTTCGTAATAACAGAGAAGTCTGGATTCCATGGAGTTACATTTTCCCGGGTTTATTGGAGATTAATTCGTCTTCTCGTAAGCTCTGTCTCTAACAATGATGATTTCGTGCAACACCAACGTGCTAGATATTATGCACTGCACTTACCACAGATTGGCTCGATTAGTTCTACTTAATCTGCCACTGAAATGCATCAGAAGAGTGCCATTGTTGGGCCTGGACCCCTTTCCCAACAGAGGAGGAAAATGAGACTCAGAGAGTTTTAGATGTGGGCAAGGCTAAACAGCAGTGAGTGAGTAGCCTGGGAGCTGATCCTGAGCACTCCAATTACAGCCTAGCTGTGTGAGATGAGGAATGGCTGAGCGAAACCACCGGAGCCTCGGAGATGCACAAGACACAATTCCCATACTCCGCATGGCACCCGTGGTCAGGTGGCCTCTAAAATGAGCCTCAGCATAAAGGGAACTGTGGAGCCATGATAAAGTTTCATATGCAAAACAGTGCATTCAGAAATGAAAATGTATTTGGGATTAGTTTTCTACAAGGTCAGAGTTCTTAAGCAAGTGCATAAAACTGTACCACATATCAAATCTTTAAGAAGATAATTCATGCTAGCCTCAGAGAGGTTATTGAGAAAAATCACAGTGAATACACCCTTTGACAGAGGGAATTCATAAATTACCGGGTCATAAAGGGAGAGGGATATTATTCTTGAAAACTAGCCCTTGCACTTGACAATGAGCTTCACACCAAGGCCTCTCTGGAAGTCTGGGGACAAAAATCTAGATATTCAAAGAAGGCATGAGTCATTCTGGAAGTTATCCGTGGTTTCCGAAGGCAGCATATTGTCTATCAAGTGTCCACAGCTACTGAGAGCATAAAATTCAAGTCTTAGCCGTATCCCTTCATTGTTAGAAAGACAGACGAGGAGCTGTTGAAATAGTAGAGTCTGGTGCCTTTTCTCATCTCAGCCCCCATGCTTATTTTAAACTATCCCCTGGCAGAACACGAGTGTGTGGGTTTTGCCTTCTCAGAGGATCTGTGGTGTAGTGTTAAAAGCGTGATGCAAAAGAGAAAAGGCAAACTGAACAGACGCTGCCGAGAGAGACTCCTAGAGGTGAGTCACGGCCAGGCAGTTCAGGCGTCCTGCGTTCCTTCAGGTAGAGCCCTGTGAACAGGCTTTCATTGCACAGGAGGTGAAACACAGCCCTCCAGAGAGACATCGTCAGCATCATAAAGTCTAATCTCCCGCACCGAGGCCCGGGAGACCTGTGTTGCCTGTTCGTGCAGCGCAGAGGTGGAGAGGAGACTGAGGCGTCAGGCCACATCTGCTCTGCCTGATGTGGTTGGTGTGTTTTCTCTTCTGCTGAGTCAGCTGCTGGACAGAAAGCAGAGTCACCACGAACCCTGTCATTTAGAGAGGTGGACAAGGAGAGACAGCAGAGGATGTGGGTTAGTCCTGTGGGCTTATAAACCTTTGGACAGACACTCTTCTGAGCCCGAGGGGTGGGGAGTGGGGAGTGGGGCCTTTGCTTGCTTTAATTGGTGTATTTTAAGCACAGTGATAATTATCTCCCAGGGTTATTGTGAGGAAAAGAAAACATGAGACATCTTTAACAAAGTCGATCTGTAAATTGAAAAGAACCATGAAATTCGTGGCTGTAGCGTGCATCCTTTAGACATACGTTCAGGCAAAAACTGCCCTCAAAATACGTTCTCCCACGAAAAACAAATTTTCAGTCTTGCAATGACAAGTCACCACCACCAGCTGAGGGGTTCTGATGAGAGAAGGAGGAGGGTGGGGCTTGGTTTGCAGAGCTGACATTTAGCCAGGCTCTGGCCTCGGGAGGGTACAGTAAGCTGACGTGTGAAGTATTTGGAAGTGTGCCTGGCTATAACGATGTCAGCGGAGGTTAGTTACAGCCAGCAAGCTCGTTAGCTTCCCTAGGCATTTATTTTTTGGGTATAAAATATGGGCCAATGTGTCTTCTCCTTCGCAGGATAGTGAGGGGGCACTAATTGATTATTAATGCTCTCTGTAAGAATAGTCGCTGAATATTCATGAATTTACTACTAGTTCCCTTTTTAATTGAGGTCTGTGTTTTTATACAAAAATTGAAAGGCAAATTCAATTATTATCATTTTTATTTTTAGCAACATGAAACCAACACTAAATTAAGCGCTTAGCTTTACGCTTATTAATTTTTAGATTACATTTCTTTATTACGTATGTGGAATGGGCACACGCGTGGAGGTCAAAGGTCAACTTGTAGGAATAAGTTATTCATCATACGGGTCTCAGAGGCTGAACGCGGGTTGTCAGGCTTGGCAGCGAGCACCTTGGGCCTCTGAGCCGCCTCACAGGCCCTGGGCGCCTTTTACAGTTACATAATGTATCTTAATAAACCAAAGGGCCGTTGCAGAAAAAGCCTGAGGGTTTCTTCATGTGACTGAACCGTAGTCAACCTTAAGGATCAGAAATTCAGAGGCTGATAGTGGCCGTAGAAAAAAATCACATGACATTTAAGAGAATCGCTAAGACTCACCACGTACGCAGCCTCGCAGCTGGCCAAGCGGACGTCTGCGTGGGGCAGTGTGAGATCCCGCTTTCTGCTCGGCCCAGCTTTACTTCTCCCGGCGCTTTGCACCTGTTACTCTGAACTGCAGCTGACGGAGCGAAGCGCAGCCTTTCTTTCACAGCCTGTACACAGTGGCAAGGCCACCTTCACTGTGAAAACAGCACAGGGCCGTCACAGGACCGGTGCTGGAATCTCTGCCAGGACCCTCATTTGGGGCATGATTTAAGACACCTCATTAACCTCTCTGAACGTCCATTTAAAGTATTCTAATGACAACTGTAGCTTTCTCTAAGGTCTGAGTTAAATAGATCACAGGTGCACCTACTACTTACGTCTGCATATAGTAGGTACTTTGCCTACTTCCTCTCTGTCTTTGGCTTCCTCTTCCTCTTAGCTTGATTTCATGATTCCATGAAGAATACATTAAAAAGGCCATAGTCCTACTAAAGCCATTTATATTTGCATAGACTTTAATGCTTAAATTCTCTCGATATTTTAATTGATATGTTGAGAGAGCTGCAGCTTTGCTGTAGATAATCCTAAACCTGCAGCTGAAACATGACTCAGTAACTGAGCTCTTAGAATTGCAGCTCCCATTGTTTCCTCAGATATGGCTTATGAGGGATGGCTGTCACGGAGAGAGACACCTCTGTTTTCAAAACTCTCGGGTTTTAATAAGAACACCGGGAGCAGTCTATGCTCTGATTGCATTCCAAGTATCAAGAAGTGGCTGATGGCGTCCACTGTCGCCCGCACCCACCACCCACCTTCTTTCTTCAGCTTGAATGAACATAGGTGTGTGTCCACTCAGCCACTAAACAGGATAATAGCTGCCACAGGGGAGACATTCTGCTAAGTGCTGTGTGAAGAGAAATAAACAGCCCAGGAGAACAGAGACACAGTCATCTTGAGAGCACATCAGAGTGGCTGTTCTAACATGAGAAAGTTGGCGTTTAAACCCGACTCTGCTGCTTTTAGCTAAAGGCACATCTCTGTAAAGCACCCTGTTTGGTTACCTGTGATGTGTGAAGTTATCTGCTCCTCAGACACGGCAAGCACGTTCAATGGTGCTTGTTGAGAAAGGAGCCAGCTTAGACTCTTCTACAGCTACAACTTTTTAAAGTTTTTATTTTATTTTATGTGTGTGAGTTTTTTGCCTGCATATATGTAGGTGTGTCACATTGCCTGGTGCTCATGGACGGCAGAAGAGGGCATCGGATTTCCGAAAATTCTTGTTACAGATGGTTGTCAGCCACCGCGTGGTGGCTGGGGACCAAATCTAAGTCCTCTGCAAGAGCAACAAGTGCTCTTAAGTGCTGACCTATCTCTCCAGCCCCAATACCACCACCCAAGCTCTTAGTCAAGCTATGCACCAGTCAGTGGGGACTACCATTAATGGCCCCATCTCTTCCAGTGGGTTGGACCATTCCTACAGCTTTGTAGATTCAAAGATCAGCACTTCCAACAGAAGGTGATATTGAGAGACACCACTGCTTGCTGTCTGTTACTTAGCCAAACTGAGCCCAGCAGAGTAGGTAGTGAGGAGGGACACTCAACCACACTATTTAAAAACTACCTCTGTCTGCCTGTTACACGCTTTCTTTCCTCTTCCCTGGTTATTTCCACATTCTTCCTTCTGTCCTGCGTGGTGTGAATATGTGAATCTATAGGCAGGACTAAACCTTGGTGCCGCTGCATTGTTTGTTTTTTGGGTTTTTTTTTTTTTTTGAGTTTCTGGAAAACCTCTTGGCATTAGTGCCTGCTGTATTTTCCAAAATGCCAACGTTTTCCTTAAGTTCATCTTGTGCATTACATGATTACACCTTAGGAAATCTCTAAAGTGACAACCCTAAAGTAAAGTGTATAGGATTTAGAATGTTAGGTGAGCATTTTCTCAGGCCCCCTTGTAACTCTAGTCCAGGAGTATGAGCCAGAGAATCTCCATGGTGTTCCAAACTATGTTGTGCTGCTGGTTTGTCTGCTAACACGCCCTCCTTCTGTTGGGAATGCCACAGAAGGGTATCCCTTTCCACATCTGAACTGTGAACAAATAACAAAACAAGAAGAGGCATTCTTCCTTGGGTGGGCTGCTCTGGCTGGTTGGATGATCCCAGGCTATGGAGTCAGGCAGATCTGCTTCCCAGACTCGGTGTGTACTAGATTAGACTCAGCCATGTGGTCGTTGGTTGCTGTGGCAGCTCACCAAGTAAGACAGGGAGGCGTTTTCACGGGTGCAAATGCTGCCAGCCCTCAGCAGAGGGAACCAGTATCCTGGCCAGCACCATACTAGACAGTGGAACCCTAAGTGTTTGAGCTCAGGTGTTTTATTAATTCAGAACTCCTCAGGAGCAGATCATAAGCAATCAAACATCCCCCACAGAAATCCAACACCTGCAGACAATACAAAATGCCAAGATGTAGGTATCCCCTCATCCAACAGTGCACAAACAATATTTTAAACAAAACTAAAAATAAACTTCCACCACACAGTCAGATCTCTCCTTTCTTCAACTTCCAGAACATAGAAGGCTTACATCAGCTAAGCATGTCCAGTTCTTCCTTATAAACATGTCAGTCAGGTAAGGTCTCACCAACTTACAGGCCGGGGGGTCCGAGAGGTGACAGAGGTAGATACGAGGCTAGGACTCCGCCACGGGTTGGGGAAGTGGGGAAGATGTTGATTCAGCAACACCGGCTACTTGATGATGCTTTCTTACTCTCGGTAATCACTTGTCATCCATCAAGGCTCAGTGCATCAGTGGAGGCCTCAGGCTTGTAGAGCCCACCGAAGCATTAAAACACGTAACACCCTGATGGTGCGACCCTCCCCAACAGATCTTTCTCCTTGAGAACCATGTGCAAATATTATCTTCTGTCTCCCAACTTCTGTTCTCCTCCTTCTTACAACGGACTCCGGATCTCCGTCAGCTTCCTCAATTGCTGCATGCGTGCTCTCAGGCTGCCCGTTGACGTATTCAATACATCACCCTTCCCTCCATTCCAGGGATAGTGACTGTTGAGAATGAGCAGAAAGATGGAAATGGTGCCATGAAGAGACTCTCCATTTGTCCGCTTAGCCAGATCTTTCGGAGGCTGCTGTTCCCCTTAGTGATGGACCATTTGCAAAAATAGCACAATAACATCCCCCATGTTAAAATGTGATTTTATTAGAGGTGATCTCCATATAGCCACACCCCAGCTTGAATTGGACCTGCCACAGCACAAACTTTGAGCATTGGGTATGGGGTCGATGGTGGCAAGCCAGGTCTAAACCCTTCTGATTATTTCATTTTCTTGGGCATGCTCCTCCTCCCCTTAAACAAGATGCAACCATCTTCTTGTGAGAGATCACATGGGATTTCTGCTGATTTCTCCTAGGCAAAGGATCAGACAAGTGAGGACTCAGCTCTGACCCAGATAGCTCGCTCTTGAGCTGACCAGCCTTTGACCTCAGATGTGTCAGCAATATCTCACCTAAACCTATGAAAGGTGAGCCTGACTAGTTCAGATGACCTTCCAAACAAAATTACAAAACACAAATGGCTGCTGGGCTAAGCTATTAGATTTTAGACTGGCTAATGCTTACAGACACTGCCCAGTGCTATCCTGCAGACAGAGGTGCAACCATGTGTCATGCAGCAATACTGCAGCTAAGAATGACCATGTATGTGCGTATATAATGTACCTCATGTATAACTGATTATTCTATGTGGTTCCAACCAACATGGCCACCCCTGTTTGGGTAAGCACAGCCTCTGATGATCATATGGTGACAGAACCCTGAGCATTTCTCAGGATGCATGCATACCCTTACCTGGCATCCGTAAGAACACTTGGAACCCAGGTGGGAGGGAGGGAGGGATGGGAAGAACCTTGAGTAACTGGGTGGAGTTAGAAACGCTTGCACTTCGGCCCTCCCATCAATCCAGAGAATTGCCACAAACCCGCCCCTCGTGGCCCTCTTTTCTTTCTTCACTTTAAATGTTTGCCTTAAATTAATCTACCCTACTTGAGTCCAAAGAAACCCAATGGGAGGAGGCATTTGTAGGAAATCAAGGAGAAGAAGGTAAAAGGGAAAAAGAGAATATTTTAGACTTTGAAATAAGCTCTCAGCTAAAAATATAGTTTTATATTAGACTGAAAATGCACTTCCCCAAAAACAAAGTACATAGAAAATCAACTGAGGTACACACAAACATAGATTAAAGACTGCTCTGCTCTTGTGTTTATTTGGGAATTGCTGTAACACACACACACACACACACACACACACACACACACTGGAGTTTCAAGTGGCTGAACCTATCTGGCCACAGGTCGCTTAGAGAAGTCATGAACAAGCACACACTGGAAGTCTCTGATTTATGTAGGAGGTTTGCTGCAAACAATTCTCTGCTGTTGATTAAATCACTGCAAGTAGATTAAGTTCTGGCGGTGGAAGGGGTAAAGCAGTGCAATCCATTTCTGCTTCCCAGAGCACTTATGCACATGTATCTTAAACCAAGGCACTCTCCAGATAAGCAGACTCCAGGCAGAATCTGAAACGAGAATTTGGAATCTTTGAGAAAAGCACAGAATACTTCCACGTGTGCTGTTTGTCTTTTTCCCTTTATCTACCAAAAGGAAAAAACTGAGATAAATTTTTCTGTCCACCAAATAATTTTCCAATGGTTTGTACAACAAATTAGGTAGTAGGCAATTAACTGGTCTGGCCTCATCTTAATTAATAATTCATTTAGGAAATGTTTATTTCTTACTTGTACTCTGATAATATTGCTGCACTTTAATTGGTTTCCTATTGCCGAAAGAGTTTGTAAAAATAATCACAGGAATGCATTACCACTTACTAAAACTCCTTAGGCCACTCTCACCATTAGGACAGCGTGGGCATGTGTGGTCACCACCCACAGGCCACCTGATCGCGTGTCCTAGCTTTCTCCTCACTAGAAAAACCAGTACTCGTCCATTCTCAGGTTTGCTCTGTAAAGAGATGTCATTGTTGTACAATCTCTCTGAGTGTCGTCAAGATCAAACAAGCAAACACAGACAAGGTGTTTAGACCATGCCCTGCCATAAAGTAGTGATTTTGTGTAAGCTATCATCATTCCCTGAATGACATTCCCATTGCTCAATTATCAAACACTTCACACCACTTTGCAAGCATTAACTGGGTCTTATTATTTCTCATTTTGGTTTCATGGTGGAGGGGTACCATTCACGTGTGTGTGTGTGTGTGTGTGTGTGTGTGTGTGTGTGTGTGTGTGTGCATTCTAGATGAACTTAAAACAAAGACTCGTGTCAGTGAAGTAATTTTCCCAAGTGAAATAATTTGCCTAGAAAGGGAACAGGTCATATCTGGGCCTACTGGATCTCAGCACATAAGCCTACTCCCTATACATCGCCCCCCACATTGATTTCCAAGGTAAGCATGCACTTACTCCCCAGCCCCTCCTAGACCTCTCTGTTAACTACTGTTCTCAGTAGAGGTAACTACTTACCTCTAGTGAGAGGTCAGCGAGGCTTCCTGCAGGAAGGTGACCCTGGTATGCTTCCCAGTCTTCTGCTCATATGTAGGAAATCCCAATGCAAGAATCAACCACCTGGGATTCATAAGATTCCCTGGATCTATGTTCTGCCCCAAGGATTAAAGCTATGTTAACTTGAAACTTGAATTATTAAATCTTAGTACCCTCATCAGAGAATAATATCTACTCAATGGATCTTGTTCAAGGTTAAATGAAATAATCAGAGATTAGCTCAGCATTTGGTGGAAAGGAAGCCCCAAGAAATGCAAGTGTGGAACATTGATAAATGGTACACTTCTGACTTTGTGTGAGAATCCTGAAGGTCATAACAGTAGGTGTCAGTCAGCCACATCCAAAGTAAAGAGGAGATTCTATTTGCTACAAAATTATATAAGTGAGGTAGCCCACCATTCATTTCCGAGGAGTAAATAGCCTAAATTAAAGGCAGATGAGAAATATACTCATTTAAAAGACTATCTGTACTGGCTTCTCTCCCAAAGCCACCTCCCAAAATCACCTGGAGGAGGGATGCTTTCTCCTTATCTCAAAGAGAGACCATAGTGGGGCCCTAAATGGCTGGAGCTGTGTGTGATACAGCTTGGGGAGCATGTGGCCTTGATGATAGTTGAAGTAACTATGCCAAGGGCTGCCTACCTCTCACACCCTAGCAGAGGATGAAGGGGGAATTCTAATAAAAAACAAACAAGGGTGTTTTCCAGGGTCAGCCAGAACTCGTAAGTAGGAAGCGAGCCTGGAGTCTATGAGTTATGGATTGTTGGAAGCTCCAGATGGAAAAGTACAGTTCGGAAGAACCAATCACAGAAACAGGAAGATCCCCTCTGCTGAGGCAACTGTTTTATGTCTCTACCAGGAATACCTACATTATGGGTTTAAACTAGGCTTTCTAAATGGCCCCTTGAGAGACAGATGGAAGGACCGTGTCCTGCGCAGCATCAAAACCCAGCCACACTCACAGGCCATGTGAGCTGTTTCCATGGAGTCTGAGCAAAGATCTGACCAGGAAGAAAGAAGAAGCAGAATAACAGGGAAGGATATAAATAGGATGTACCCTGGCCATACAGTGTAGACGTTCAAGCTTGGCTTCAATCTGACTTGGAACAAGAATGGAGTTGTATGCTAGTTTGTCAACTTGACACAAACTAGAGTCACCTGGATAAGAGAACCTCAGTTGAGGAATCTTCAACCAGACTGGCCTGTGGGCAAGCCCATAGTGCGTTTTCGAGTTTAATGATTGATGTGGGAGGACCCGGTCCACTCTGGTGGATCCACCCTGGACAGGTTGCCCTGGACTGTAAAAGAAAGTGAGGGGAGCAAGCTGGTCCTCATTTCTTACCCTGCTCTTGCTGGAGCACTTGCCCTCATTGCCCTCAAAGATGGACTATGACTGGGACATGTGATGCAAATAAGCTGCCCCTCACCAAGTTGCTCTTGGTCATGGTGCTTATCACAGAAACAGAAAGCAAACAAGAACTGGATGTGATCTAGAATGTGATTTGAGTTCCGAGGACGTTTGCACTCCTTACAAGAGTCTACACTTGGAAGCAGCCAAACCCTGGATATCTAAATCCAGATGAGACTCTTCTAGGGACAGAGAATCATTTGAAAGAACTCACACACATGTGAAGGCAGACAATGAATTTCAGAGTCCCAGCATCAGTCAGTCTCCTTCAGCATGGAAGTGTAAGGACTCGTATGCCTTGAAAGCACAAGAAAACATTCAGCATGCACAGACAGTATTTTTCCACTTTCCTCATGGGAAGAAGCTTTTCAGATGACAAAATTTCTGCCTTAATAAGGAATGAATCTTACCTGGACACTATATAAACTGACAGCATGACCATTCCACGGTATGGTTAAGGGGGAGGATTTTATTGTAGATACAAGAGAGGGACCAGCCAGAAGCATCTGGAAGAGTTCAGAGAAGAGAAATAGATTGAACATGGCCAGCAGAGAAAGAAGGAGGAACGGAGGGAGGAGGGAGGGAAGAAGGGAAGAAAGTCTGATAGGAAGACAAAGAGGGGACCAAGAGAAGGCAAAAGTGAGAACCAACAGAGCACGGCTGGAATAGCAGTGTTATAAGGAGAAATAAGTAGCTAGGAGGAGGGAAGCCCATGAGTTAGAGAAATTTAGGATGTGGGGGAGGTGTTGTAGAAGTTTATTTTTAGTTATGTATAAAATAATTGTTTGTGCACTGTTGGGTGAGGGGCTGCCTAGGTCTTGGCATTTTGTATTGTCTGCAGATGCTGGATTCATGTGGGGGATGTTTGATTGCTCATGATCTGCATGTGCTATCAGTACACACCTGAGGAGTTCTTAATCAATATAAACACCTGAGCTCAGATGCTAGGGGTTCCACTGACCAGTATAGTGCTTGCTGTGATAATGGTTCCCTCTGCTGAGGTCTGGCAGAGTTTGCACGTATGAATATGCCTCGTGCCTCCTTGTGAGCCACCATTGCAGCAAACAATTACAGGTAGGTGAGCAGAGCTGAGTAGAGCCAGGACGCTAACATGGACCTGTGAATCTGGGGGAGCCTGGAGGCCGACATATCCTTTGTATGCTAACAGGCACCAAAAACAGCCATTTGTCCCTTCTGCCACTATCTGCAAAGGGAAATGGCTCCTTTGATAGAGGGAACCCTGCTTCACAAGTTCCTGGGGGAATGCTGGCTTTTGTCTAGACACCAGAATTTAGGGAAATTGATTTTCCTTTGGATCTGACAGACACCACTAGCCTACTCACCTTGGGGATGCCCACTGTGAACTACTGTACCTATAAAATATTCTAGATTGTGAGCTCACTTTTCAGTCACATTTTCTGCCAAGGTCAGTCCCATAAACAGTAGTGCAAATCTGGTCCCCTCGCACATGTTTCCTGTCTTATTACTCAAATTTTTCTGAGTTTAGATGAAATCAGGAAATTGGCAGACTAGATCACCCATATATGGGGAATGGAATGGTAAAACCTAGCTGTGCTCCTTGAATGCCCAACATGGGCGAGTACGTGCATTGTTACTGTGGGGTTCTGAATATACCCTGCTTCTCTCCCGTCTGTGTCTGCCATCTCTGTCCTACTTCTTGATTCAAATGAATGGCTCGCTGCTCCGTGAAGTCTTTCTGTGTCCACTCTGTGCTGTACCTTCCCCACAACCTGGATATTTCTTTACCCATTTCCATTCAAAGGGCTTCTGTTGAGCTGGCCGCTACAACACTTACTGTAGCTAATCTTGGAAGATGCAGATCTCCCATTAAACACAAGTTCTCTGTCACCATTTCAGCTGACCTCTCTACACGCTCCCAAAGCACTTCTTCTATATACAATGTTCAGTGTTTGCTGAGATCAGTTGAAATAAATCAGAATTCATAGCAAAATGTGTCTTGGAAGTCCTGTGCTAAGTGCACACGCTGATGGTTCCAAAGAACTCACACACCGGATCATTCTCTTGTTTTCTTGTTTTTCTCATGAGACTCTTTCATTCCCTGGGTCTCTGTTTACCTCATAATCACAGGTCAAAGACAGAGCATGTTTCAAACAGCTGGTGCCATACCTGGCCTCAACAATCTGTGAAAACTATTTCCACTTCCATGTTGACTGAGAATAGAACAACCCAAAGGGCATGTCATTTCCTTGCATGTTCTTTGACAAGAACCCAAAAGGCCACTTAGTTCTATTGGCCTTGAGTACTGAAGTACCCAGAAACCATTTGGAGAAGATGAGGGTTTGAGGGTGTTCTGTAACCGAAGAGCATCCTTCCACCTAAGGTGACCAAGACCTTCGTAGGTACTTGTCCCTAAGACGGAAGCTCTCCAGGAAGAGCTCCTGCACATGGTAGCTTGAGACCCTGAGTCAGGCAAACGCTTTGTCTTTGTGGTTTTATTTTCATTTCTCCAAAACAAGAATAATCAGAACCAGAATTTCAACCTGCGTACTGGGAGTTTTTAATCGCTTATGATTGTAACATTAAAAAAAAAACAGTCATAGATCCCAAGATATATCTACTGTTCCTTTTTAAAGGTTTATTTATTTATATTTTTTACATGTATGTTTGTGTGCCAGCATGAATTTATGTGTACCATCTAGAAACTCACAGGGGTTAGATGAATATGTGAGACGCCCTGGAGCTGGAGTTCCCGGTGTTTGTGTGTAGCCCTCATTGCAGTCCGGAGCAGGTTCATTAGCTTCTCTGTATCCTTGTCTTTCTTGTGAGTGTTATGATAACAACCCGGGTAACTGAAATAATTCTTGACATCACAAACTTCTCCATAAAATGTGGGGTTAGAAACCATTATCAGGTGTAATCAGATGAGACCAGAACAGGACACAAGGGCCAGCAGAGCCTTGTGGTCTCAGCAATCCATTGGCCATGTCTGCTTTCTCTTCCGCCAACATGGGGAAATAAGTATGCTGTGGGCAGGGATGAGAATGAGCCATGCGGTATGTGTGTCCCAGTTACATCTAAGATGTTATAAAATGTGGAAATATGTTACTGGGGTGAAGCACAGTCTTTCGCTTCTTCACGAGAGGTCAGAAAAAGCAAACAGGATGCTGAAAGAGAAATGTGGACGGGAAGCACAATTGACTGCCATCTCAACTCTACCACGCAAGTAGTTTCTCTTCATGGTGAAATAGAAAATTAGATAGACGTAGATATCCACAGAACAAACAGAGCAATATTATGTGACTTTAAGAAAACACTATCACCACGTCCAGTCCCCCTCAAACTCTGGCTATGATTTCCCTGTGTATTCCACTTGTTTGCATGTAAGATGTTATCTAAGATGTTCATAGCGATGGCTTACAGGACCATCGTGTAGCGGGATGCTTGGGAGAAGTTTTGCTATTTTGGTTTCTTTAAAAATGCAAGATGGCGTTTGTCCTATGATTCTGTTCCCATGCTAGGTGTGGTGGGTGATTCTGAGTTTGATTTGGAGCGCTCCTTTCTTGTGGCTGTAATTGAATTATGTGCAGCTGATCTGCCGTGTGTAACTTGTTCTTAGATTAGCATGCCATTTGGATTTCTGGGAACTTTTGGGTAGAGTATATACGGGCTGAAGCCCCAAGAGCCAGGGCTGGAGGGTTAGTTGGTTGTTTGGTTTGTTGTTGGTACATTGGTTACTTCTCAGAAGACCATTAGTTGGAGATAGTGGGTTCACAGACAGTGAGACTCTAGTCTGGCTCACTGTCAGCTCCTGCTCTCCAAGCTTAGGACAGCCTGAAGGGCTGTGAAGATCTCTTCCTTTCTCTCCTTCTGTCTCTATCAAGACCACCTGCAAGAGTGGTGAAGACATCTTCCTTTCTATCCTTCCTTTTTCTTTCCCTAAACTGAGAGTAAAAGATTGTCGTGAACTGCTACACCACCATGCGTGAGAGAACAGTGCAGCGTAGTGGGAACAATAAAGGTCATCACAAAAGCCCAAGAATTCTGGTTTAAATCCTGGCTATCCTGCATGGTAATCCACCTTAAAGGAAGTTATTAAATCTCATGACCTTGATCAACACATTTGTGAAAAGAGATGATGTATACCTCATGGGGCCTGGTGCAAGAAGATCAGCACACAGGATGAAGTGTTCTGGTTCATTTGTTTTGCCCATTCAAAATATCCAGGGGCCCATAGAAGGGAAATAAAGATTGAACCCCTTTTGTTCTGCCTGGCTGGAGACATTGGGAGTCAGGGCTCTGATAAACATCTTTTGGCATCAAGGCTAATATCAAGGCTTTGGATTTAAAGTGGGTGTTGAACAAAGGATGCAAAGTTAAGTTGGAAAAACCCTTGTTTTGGTAGTTTGGAATTCCAGACACATTTGCAATCTGGATTGCAGGAAATAGTGCAAGCACAGCCACAGGGCAAGAATGAGACTCCTTCTCAGTGGAGCGTGTTCTCTGTTAGTCTCTGCAGGAAGCTTGCTTTTCAGGAGTTGGCCTGAGAAAAGAGAAATGTGGTGTTTCTCTAAAGAGCACTCGAGCTTTGTCCTCCAGTGAAATCTCAGAGCTTGAAGACTGAGAATTGGAAGCCTGATCTAGCACCTGGAAACCCCAGGGTCTGAGTGAAGGAGACTTAGCTCCATCCCTGTCTTCTTACCTAGTCAGGCTTGACCTGTAACTCATGAGCCATCCATCAGACAAAGTCTTCAAAGAGGTTACAGATCCAGGGCATAGGCAAGCCAAGTCATTAAAACACAGAAATAAATGGAATCCTTAATTTATGCTTAACTTTAGCTCACTAATATATACATTATATTCTGTAAATGAATTATATATAAGCATGGTAGCACATCTATTTTATTTATAAATAAGTAAACAGTTATATACCACAGATATGTTTAGCTTCTACTGCGTTCTAAAACCAAACTGGTAGAGATATATGCTGAAAAGTCACATCCCTGGATGAGATCTTTTGAAAGAATAAGCTTTTATTCTTTATACTCCACCCCTCTGACAAAGCATTTAGCAGTCTGGAAAGGACTGAGAGATACAAGTTTTGAGCATATACAGTGAGCAATGTTTTGTTCCTTCCATTTGAGATCGCGAGGTCTGTAATCTTTTTGAGAAGACAATCCTATAAACAACCAAGCAGAAAGCATGTTGTCCTTTTATCTTGAGGATTATAATTATAATGTCACAAGAACAGTGGAGGAATAATTTTGAAGGTTAGGAGCAAGACTGAATTAGGTTATACAGAAGAGAAAATCAAATTGAGCCATAAAGGGAGACGGAGGAAATTTCCAAATCCCAACAACAAAGAGGAGAGAATGAATGTGGGAAAGGTATAATTCTCTCCAATCTCCAGCAATTGACACAGGAGTGGACATGCTGGGATATCCGCATAAAGAGAATCAGCATTTGTAAGTGTGTGCTGGTTAGGGTCACAGTAGCTGTGTTCTGTATCTGGACTGTAGAAGACTACATCTGGGAGCATCTTGATGACTGGAAAAGATCACAATGTTTACCTCCTCTCCCCAGTAGCACGATCGATTGAGCAGGTTTCAGTCACACTTGACTCAAAGGTAACAAACTCTAAAGATTCCAGCTTGATTGATTTTAGAAACTATGAACTCTGACTTGTACTATGGCTTCACTCAAAGTCTGGCTCCAACTAACACTGCTTATACATATGCAGGCTTCCTGTCTGTGTCCCGTGTCCTTGAAGGGCAAGTGACGCTAACTCTAATTGCACTAACTTAGATCACATCTCCGTTCCCCAATCAAACATCACAAACACATGCCCAAACCCTTTTTAACAAGGAGTGAGTGGCGAGGAATTGGTTTGGCTAAACCACATGGATTCCCCAAGCAGAAATGAATGTGTTTCAACCCCAGACGGCAGAGAGATCAATTATACCAGGGCAGAAGCAGAGATCCACCACGGGTGGTGTGTCCTGTCCTACTGTACCAGGGCAGGAGGCAGAGATCCACCGCGTGCGGGTGAGGTCCTGTCTGTACTTGGGCAAGGGTACAACACTGATTTTTGCATTTACATCCTGGAGGCAAGTCGCTCAGAAAGGCTGTGTTTCTGTTGTTTTCACACTCTCCTGAAATTCCTCACCAAGGTTTCACCCACTGCTCTTCCCTCGTCTACTCGGTCCTTCCACTTAAGCACAGCCAGTGGAATCGTGGTCACTCTTACTCCCCAGTGAGGAGGACAGCTGCGCTTTCTCTGTGTCTGCCCCTTCTCTCTTCCCTTACTTTAGAAACATGAGAATTAAGGTACTAAGGCACACCCCAAATCACCATTTATTCCCAAACTTCTGTCTCTGATTATGACGATGTTATCATTCTTGCTTAGAAACAGATACTGGCTTTGTCTTACAGAAAGCGAGCCTGTTTCCTTGAGAGAGGGTGTGTGTATAATCAGCATTTAGTTCAACCAAGATTGGCTTAACAGACACTGGGACTTTGTAAAGAGGTAAAAAGCATCTCCCAACGTGAGACTGGTCAGACAAGTATTGTGCACCGTAGAGGCAAAATCTGCAGTTCTGAACCCAATGGTTCCCTTGAGCATCTCACGCCTTCCAGTCTGGAGACTCATTGTGTATGTTGACCACCATCTCTCTTCGTGCCACACTATTCTCATCCCAAGGTTGCTTGACATTCAATAAATATTAAATGTGGCAGTAATAATGATGATGATGACCATGTAAATAAATAAAATGAAATAACCCTTCATAAGCCTTTCCATATTGTCTGCATTAATGATTTCAGAATAAGAGAAAAGTCACCTCCTGGGGTCAAGAGGAATGTCTCCTGGCCTCATCACAGAGCATTAAGTCATACTCAATTTCTAAAGTCAAATGGAAAAACACCCAGATAAGATCGTTCCCAGGGATTATAAGTCCCATGTGGAGAGCATTATCAATGGTATTCCTGGGGTTGGAAATAGCACGCTGTGAAATGTGGTTCCAGATGGAAGTGAGTTTTCTCTTCGTGTGTATAACTTCTGTTAAGTCACGCACTCATGGGCAGGACTGGCATTGCTTGTCACTCTGAGCCGTGAACACGTCTTCATTATTAGGGCTTCTATGCTTGAGCAGTGTTCCGTGTCCAAAGTCCTTATGCATAGTAGGTGCTTACTCAGTAGTGTGAAAGAAGGGAAAAATCTTGCTTATTGTTTAAATTTATGTCTGTAAATATGCACCATCTGTGCATCTCCTCCAAGCTGGGGAATGCAGGACAAATGAGCACTGTTACATTACTACATCACAATTTCAGGGAAGGATTAGCAATGATTCCATCATCCATGCCAATCCCTGTGCGAACACACTATAGTTGAGTGCTGATGTCTGCCATGGTCATGGGAAGGTGGAACATTAACACTGTGCCAGAGAGTGCCTTCATACTAAGAGCGCTCTCATCCACAGTAGAAGGATGAGTTTTGCAATGAGGCCGTTGATGAATCGATGATCCATTGCTAATGTCTGAGTCTACAGTAGTTGCTGACCAGTGACTCAGTTGAAGAATAATCAGGCAAATTGCAACTGTTGAGAATTTGCTCACAATTACTTTCAGCTGGAAAAGCTAAGCTATTCTACCAACACCTAATACATGCAAACAGATGGCCTTGGGTTATGAGAAGATTCTCAAAATTTGGGAATAAAAAAAAAAACTCTAATCAGCAGTACTTGGCATTCCACTATTACAGAGGCACCTACGTTTGCATAGGAAGAAACAGAACTCAGTGCAAATGAAACTAAATTATACCCGCCATTGACATTTTAGATGGCAGGGTAAACACTGAACCCCTTGGCACATAAAGACAAACTACAGCATTCGGTAAGACACCACCACTACTCCACGGGCTCCGTATCAAGAGGTCCCTCTTTTGTCCCTGCTCTCTGACATGAACATTCTCTGACTGCCTCTCATTTGCCCACTGGGCCTTGTTGCTCTTGGGTGGCGAGGCTGGCTGCTTAAGAATATCCCTGTCTCCTGTGTCCTGTTGCTTCTGATTCAGGCCAGGCCGAAAGGGAACACCAGCTGGGAAGTAAAGGGGGGAATATCTACCACTGACCTCAGGCTAGCTGTGATCTCTGGTGGGTGGCTGTCCCTCCTGAGACAGCCTGCTCACAAGCAGACTGCCTGCCTTCAGGATTTCCGTGGGCTCTCCTTTTCAAACTCACTTTGTTGCTCACTCTGATCATTGTGGTGTCCTTTGTGATCTCCAACTATTAGATTAGTCTTGCTGTAGGTGAGCCTTCCTCGAGTCCTATTTGTTGTGTGCCACCTTTACCTTATGACCTCGAAGGCTGTGCCGTTTCTCCTGTAATCTCCAACATCACCTGCAGGTGGCTTTGAAAGCCAACTCTGTATCAAGACCTTGGCAGTCTCTGTCTTTGTGTCCAGTGACTTTGATGAGATGTTCCTGCTTTGAATCACTGGAGTTTCCCACAGCACTCAGAAGCTCCACATGCTTGGCATTGTTAAGAATTATTTGTATATGGGCTAGACAGATGGACACTGGTTAAGAGCACTGGCTGCCCTTGCACAGGATCTAGTTTGTTCCCAGCACCTATATGGTGGCTCACAACCACCTGTAACTCGAGTTCTGATGGAACTGAAGCCCTCTTATTGCTGCCATGGGCTCTAGATGCACACACGTTGCACAAACACACATCAAGACATCCACTCACAAAATAGAAGCAAATACACCTTTTTTTTTTGTTTTCTGAGACAGGGTTTCTCTGTTGTAACTCAGAGTAAATCCTGGATCTCACTCTGTAGACCAGGCTGGCCTCAAACTCACAGAGATCCTCCTGCCTCTGCCTCCCAAGTGCTAGGATTAAAGGCGTGTGCCACCATTGCCTGGTACAAATACACTTTTTAAAAGAACTATTTCTACAGTTTGGGCAATAATCATCCATAATAACCACGTTTTTGTGAAAATTTTCTTCTAACTGTTCTCCCCACCCTCAGCTTTAGTTTCTTCAGAGCAAAACTTTCTCATTATCATGTAGTAGCTTTGCTCCTGTTAAGCTAATGGATGATTGGCATGCCTGAATATAGTTTTGGTTTCTTCTTTAGAGCAAGAAGGTGCTCCTAACAAACCCAGGGACACTTCTCAACATCCTTGGTGCACAGAACAGTTCCCTAAGACAAACAATGCTCCATCCCCAAGTACTACTCAGTAGTATTCCTAAGTACTTCTGAGTCTAAGTGTTCTTGCCCTGTGTCCTGTGTACACGTGATCCTTTCCATCCCAGCTGTACTGATATGGCTCTAAATCAAATCTCAGTCTTGTTTGGGGGGTTTTAGCTGTAAGGGTTTTAGGTCAGATATATATATATGTTTTTTTTAATGGTTTGAGCCTCTGGGAAATACAGTCAACCGGTCAGAGCATGATTCCCTCACTTTTGAAGGTTCATATGAAAATTAAATCAGATGGTGTAGAAAGAGTTGCATCAATTCTATCTCCATGTTCTATCAGAGGAGGGGGTGGAAATGACAGTTTTGTCAACCACAAGATAAAAGACACATCTTCCTACTCATGGTTAATGAGACTAAACATGTTGAAACAGCAGGTTCTCATTACACAAATCAAGATGATTGCTCAAGCTCTTCTATTAATGCTCTACAGAAAGTCTGCTTCTTGGCCTCTAGTGTTTGTGTTTTACATGTGCAATAAGGTCCAAGCCTACAGAATGTGCTCCCCTTCCATTTCTTTTTTAATAGTTGTATTTCCAGCTGGTTTTTACTTAAGACTAGGCTTTTGATTTCTTCTAAATCTGGGCCTTGATCCAATTTGGCTGTCAATAATTCAAAAGCTCCCCTAGAAGATGGCCCCATGCCAACCAGGAGAACTGGTCTACCCCCTCCGACAGCTTGGTGACTTTGCCAGAGTTGTTGATGCATATGCACCAAGGATTTGAAGGGAAAGATGTCAGATTACACGGATACTTTCCAGGGCAGTGCAGATTCATGAAACACTAGAGTCACCAGAGTTTATATCATTAATTGACTTGATTGGTTTAATTTAACAAATGGAAAGACTGGGGCTGAGAGAATGGAAGAGAATTTTGGGATGGATCTGTCTCCTGACGTTCTGACAGTCTTTTAACTATAGTGCTACACAGCTGCACCACTGCAGGATCAACTGCAGCCTTCTTCTCTCCTACTTCTGATTTCTCTTTGCATTTGAACATTCACTAAGCCCTGCCATGTTTGTTAGCCTTACTCCTGCTATACCCGCACCTTCCCACCAACACCTGTGCCATATCGGTGTGCATTTAAAAAGCTCCGCGACACCTGTTTTCCTCCCATTCCATCTACTTGGAATACATCTCTAGTCATCCGCCTCCTGCCACCCCTGGGATCACACCTCAACCTTGGCGTTGCCCAGATTCTACTCACTCCAGCGGACAGCATGCTGCTTCCCACCCTCACCTCAGTCTTCTGCTCCCTAACCCAATAACTAATCCCCGTTTATCCCTGATAATCTGTCTAGCAATCAATTGCCTTTCAGTAGAAACCTGACATCTCCCTCCTCTCCTGCAGTCTTATTGAGTGTAAATACTTGACTACATAGAAACAAATTTTAAGTTCTATGTGAGAAAGTAACAGTGCACACCAAAGCCAGGCTGCAAGTAACACACCAGGGGAAATATGTGCAGATTGTATCGTGAAAACCACTGGACTCAATGGCGAATAACGTACTATAAGAGGACCTCCCAAAACTCAGAGAGAAATTTTAAAAGCTCATCGAGAACAAATAAAAGGTGACTTAGGTGCACGGGGTCAGTGCTGAGAGAAGCAAGTGAGGCTCGCAACGGTGTGGAAACCACTTGGAAAGGAGCACAAGGAAAGCGAAGCCTCAGGGAATATAACCTTGAACCTACTTTGTTCACAAAGATGTCGCCATCAGATAACACCCGCATGAGGAGAAACGCTTTTGCCCACTGCTGATAGAAGCGCCCGTCAGAACGACTTCAAGGAAAAATGGAAAACTCCTCGCTTTAAATTAAACCTCAAGTAAATCTTGAGTCAGCAGCTTCCGTTTTGGAAAGTTATCCCAGAGACGATCTCGCCCATGTGTGAAACCGTGCTCATCCCAAAGTACTCGGCCATGCTTGTTTGTGAACAGCAGCAAATTGGAGATAACGGCCCAGATCTCCCTTAATACAAAACGGAGCAAATTAAATCAGAACTCTTCCTTCACTTCACACGAAGCAGCTGTTGAAAAAGGACAAGGCAGTCCTCTGTACCAGTTTGGTGCGGCCTACTGTATATAATAAATGGGAAAGGCTCGTCTTCATTCTGTCTCCATTTGAGGGAGGAAAACTAAAACTGTACTAGTAGGATTTTATATAGGTGAAATGTCTGTGCCTGCAAGATGTGGACCAACCTGCTGCCTTTCAGGAGGAGCATCATCGAGGTCAGGCTGCTACCGGAAGCGGAAATGTAGACTTTTCCATCCTTTACTTTTGTCCATGTGACTCTCTAACATACGTCATCTCAAAAATTGAATTAGAGGCTGAAAAAAAATGGCTCAGGACTGAAAGCACCCCCTACACAAGCTAATCCCCAGAATCCATTTAAAAGAGGACATGACGGTACACACCTGTAGCCAACATTCTTCTAGCAAACTAGATGGGAGGTTGAAGACGGGAGAATTCCTGGAGCGTGCAGGTCAGCTAGCCTGCTGTACTCCTGGGTGAACTCAAGAGTCCCCATCTCGAGTAAGGTAAAAATTGAAGACTTTCCCCCGCATATGTGATATGACACAATGGCACCAGGACTCATACACACAGACCTGCAAACAAAGAGAGATTTTTCTCAAAGCGAATTAAAAGCAATGAGATGAAGAAATTAGCAACCAAGTGAGATCCTTCCCTTCCATGACTTTCTCACCACCTCCGTTGAATGTTCTTCACGATCTCATTTAAAATCCTTCTGTGCTTTTTATAAGCCTCCACAACTGGAACAGAAATTATCTGAGAGCCCGTAAGTTCCTACTGCGAGTCTGTTATGTGAAGCCTGAGAAGAAATCCCCCTGACTGGAGGCAACCCCAGGGCTAAGCACGTGTGTTTTGTTCAGAGATGATGACATTTTACCCTGCACAGGCCTTTGCCCATGGCCTGTGTAGTGAACGAGAGCCTACGGAGTCAGCACACTTCCCCGGCTGACTCCTCTTCCAAACACGGACCAGCCTCCTCCACCACAGAAGATTCGCATGTAACGTAAAATGAATAAACACGGGACTCGGTGCTGGGCTAACCGAGGGCATAGATTACTAAAGAGAACACGTTCCCGCTTTGCTCCTACCTCGTTCTGTCTCTGCAGCCACTGAATTCCACCGTCCACTGTTCTGCGGCTTCAAAATCACTGTGGAAAATTTTCAAGAGATAGTGATTTGATTACTCTGTTTTAAATGTGTGCTGTAAGTCAGCAATGTGACCGAACGTGGGAGAGAGGAAGATGATGCTTCTGTACAATCCTACACCGGCACATCACACGTACTGGCCACTCTCACACCCACATTGTGGTTGTGTCTTAAAAAAAAAAAAAAAAAGACATTTGAGCATTCTAAGAAACAGTGGCTCCATCTTTATCAGTCTCTCTTGATCATGTGAGAGTGTCTTTAATAAGACTGCAAGATACAGTTAAATGATATTGTTTTTAGAAACTATCTAGAGAATTGATTTCTGTTTAGATCAAACTAAGAGCTAGGGATGAGAAAGAGCGTCTGGTTATAGGAAGCCAGTTTGGTGCAAGGATTTTGTTGAAATCTATAGTATTCATCCCGTTACCCAGAACATATTGAGTGGTTGTCTGGTCTCATATTACAAAGGTGATTTTGTTTTAATACAAAACTTCCTACCTTCAACATTTCTACTCTTCTACTTTCTTGATGTTGATCTTTCTCATCTTTCAGGACTTCAGTTTCTGTGGTTTGTGTGTTTGGTTTCTTTTGAATGACTTGATGCCGGCGGTTCCTGCCTTGTCTTGTGTGCCACGCTTGATGCTTGGAATCGTACCCCTTCTCAAGGCAATAAAAAGTTACAAGGGAAAATCATAAAGCCACCCTGTGAGCAGCATAGGATTTGATTTAGCAGTACTGAATCTCTCACCTTTTGTTCCCGCTTTGTAAGGAGGTACCTTGGTATCTCCACACAGAATGCAAAGCACTCTGTGACAGCGCGTGCGGGAAGCTCACTCCCTCATATTACACTGGGGTGATGAACCACAGGGTAAAACAGTTCACTGACATTAAGAAAACGGAAAAGTGGAGTCAAAGACCATGATATTTTTTTTCTTCAGAATCTCACTACCCTCCGTAAACCTACTGCAAGATGCTTGATGTTTGGGGAAATGATTTTTTTTTCATAGCATTAGGAATGAAAATAATTATATGATAGATGTTAATGAGAATCTATTTGTTCTCTATGAAACAAGTGCTCAAAACGCATAGAGAATACACTATCATTTAGAAACAATTATCAAATAAACCATGTGTGTCCAGGATGTGTAAAGTCTGTAGTAAACCAGATGAGCAGGGTTAGTTCTAGCTTAAACGATATTTAAAAGGTCTTTAGGAAAATGTGAACAGATGAACAAGAACCTGAAGGGTGTGTAGGACCTGGTTTCCTAGAAAGAATAGGAAGACCTGTATTTGTTCAATGTGACCTAATTGAGCAGTAGCTATGTCCCAGACAGTAAGTAATGGTCACTAACACAAGACTGTAAAGTGTAATAAAATACTGTATTCTAAAGGGGAAATACATGAAAGTAAATGTGTAAAAACAGAGAGAGAGAGAGAGAGAGAGAGAGAGGAAGAGAGAGAGGAAGAGAAGAAAAGAGGAAGAGAGAGGGAGCTATAGTTATAGATGAAATGTTAATGAGAAACAGAATAATAACATGTGATAACAGAAATGTTTTCACCATTTTTAGGGGAGTAGTATTTGAAATTGCAATTATAGTGGCTGTGGCCTCTCGATGAGAAGGAACGTGTGACCTCTCTTGTTGGTTAAAAATCTTAAGAAGATAGGTAAGAACAGAATATGACAATGGGAAGCCCACAAAGAGTTCAGGCTGGGATGTATTTGGAAAGTAAAGTTGTTCAGACTTGCTGATTGGCTGAAAGTCCTTGGGAGCACACAAAGCTCTTCACCAGATATATTTAATTTGAAATCAATTAAAAATGTGAGTGAAGAAGCCCTGAGCCCAAGGAAGAGTATAGATAAAATCTGAAGTGATAGGGATACGGGCAAGTTTTAGAACTGCAGCTAAAGACCTGGGGAAGGAGGCAGGAAAGAAAAAACAGCAACAGAAGACTGAGGCTGATCTTAGAGGACCCCAGCTAAGAAGCCTGGGAGATTAGCAGGATCGGTATGTGGTCGGGAGGAGCTTCCAGCAAGCTAGGAACAAGCTACAGCAGGTACGTAAGCCAGACTGCAATGTGCATTGTAGAGGAGCCTGCAGAGCCCCGGTAACAGACAATCCCCCGGAGGATGAGAAAAGGCCCAGCCTGGAGCCCTGCAGGAACTGGGCTCCGCCACCACCTTCACCTCGAAACCCAAGTTTCAAAGCTTGCAAGAAGATGCTATTTTCAGACACTTGAGATACCTCTCTGCCATAGCCCTGGAAAACTAATACACCAACTTGGTGACACCTAAAGCCACTACAGGAGAGGGGCTGAAGACACTCCAGAATATAAAATCCATCTTGTGATTTAAGACGACAAATTGTAATTATTTTATGGGCTTGATGTCAAAGTATATGAACGGGTGTCTTGGAGAGTGCACACAGGCTTTCGAATGTCAACTCTCTTTTTCTTTCCTACCTTCTGGTTTATAAAGCCAACGTGTGTACACACTAGCCAAGAAGGGAAATGAGCATCAATCCCAGAGAGTTTTGTAAGTTCTCCGTGATTTCCTAGTGCAGAGGTCTTTTGTATACACTACAGAAAAAGCCAAATGAGTTTCTCTGGTCCCCAGGAAGCTTGACTTAACTACTCAGTCCTACATGTGGGCCTCATAGGGCTGTCAGAATGGGAAGCCTGCTCAGAAATTTGGGTACCATGGCTCAGGGCAAGTGTATCAGCTAGGAAAAGAAGAGGTGAGGAAGAGTTAAAAGAGAAAGGTCAGACATATCCCCTCTAACCCCCATCTCCCTGGAGAGTAAGTGGCATTCTCACCTCTTAGAAATGCTGGAGAAAAGAGCTAAGAGTTCTGGTCTAATAACGCTGGGCTTAAGTATCAGGCTAAGAGATTATATTTCAACCTGCCAGCAAAGATGACTTCTAGCTAGGGAAATCTGAATTTCCATAATGCTGTGCAGCACTTAATAGCACCCAGTGGGCAAGGATAGTTATGGTGCTTCTTAAGTCTAATTGCAATGGGGTCTAAGCCAAAAAGCTCTATGTGAATAAGCATTTGATGCCTAGCCTGTGCAATATCTAATAGAGCAAAATTTGGAACAAAGCAAAGAATGCAGACTCCTTGCTGCCCCTTTTATCACCAAGAAAACGCTGAGGTATGGGGCGTCAGAACACCCGTCTGCAGATTCTCACTCTAACTTCTACTGTTGAGATGGCCTTGAGCCAGAATCCTCATCTTTGAACACTCAATGTATAATTCGATAGCCAAGCCTAGTATGTTCCCTAAAATACCATCTCTTTGTGTTGATCACGTGTTCAGTACACGCCAGACATTCTGTTTATCTGATGCCTCTGCTTAATTACCAGGCATTTTATTCCTGAAATTGTGCTAATTTGTTCCAATTATGTAGCCATCAAATCTCAATGTGACTATATGAAGATGTCTTAGTCTTCCTGGGCTGCTGTAACAGAAACCCCAACCACAGAAATGCCTCTCTCCTAGGTCTGGATCCTGAGGCTTCCACCGTCAAAATACAAGCAGATACGACATCTGTTGAATGCCTGTCTTCTGTTTTAGAGGGGGCACTATCACACTGTTTCCTAACATGATCAAGATGAAAGGAGCTAGCTTAGTTTTGGGGGGTCCCATACAAGAAAACCAATCTCAATCATGAGAGTATGATTGTGGTGGAACGCTTGGAAGGTGTTTTTCTTATTTTGGTTTCTTTAACAACACAACATCGCATTTGGATTAGGTTTGTGTTCCCATCCCAGCTGTGGAATAGTCGTTTACAAGTGGGTTTGGAATTCTTGGTGCAAGTGGCTATGATTTGGTTAGGTGCAGTTGTTCTGGCACCTGTAGCTTGTTCTTGGGATTGTGTGCTGCATGGGTTGATGCGAACTTTCGGCTTATGGCATAAAAGTCTGAAGCTCCCGAGAGTCGGGGTGGGTGTTGGTTGGTGGTTTGTTGGTTGGATTGTCGTTAGTGTGTTAATTCCTAAGAGAACAAAGGTTGGAGAGAGTGACTTTACAGACTGTGAGCTGAGACGCTAGTCTGACTCACTGTCAGCGAGTCCTCTTCAAGCTAAGGACAGCCTAAAAGAGACTGTGAAGATATCTACCTTTTTCTCATTCTACATCAAGGCTGCTTGCAAAAGCAGTGAAGATTGCTTTTTATCCTTCCTTTCTCTTTCCCTAAATTGAAGGTAAAAGATTGTAGCGTGCTGCTACATATGACCATCATTGTCAACTCCGAATAGATTTTTAATTGCCTCTGGAATATTTGTCTCCAGAAAAATTTAACTGGGGGAGAAAATCCACCATGAATGTGTGTGTGGGTGGCACCATCCCATGGGCTAGGGTTCTGCACTGAATAAAAAAAGAAAAGCTCATGACACAATAGGAGTTGGAGTAGTTAGAAAATTGTCAATAGGCCAAGTACTTTTATTTGAGCTGATTTGCAATATGTGTAAATTTAAAGTTAAATATAGGGCTGCTGAGATGTCTCAGTGGATAAAAGCACTTGCAGCCAAGCCTGATGACCTGACTCAGTGCCCCTAAGGCCCACATGGTAGGAGGAGAGGTCTAACTTCTGGAAGTTGTCCTGAAATTGTACACAACCCATGATATTCTCCCTCCCTCTCTGTCTCTCTCTCTCTCTGTCTCTCTGTCTCTCTTTCTCTCTCTCTCTCTCTCTCTCTCTCTCTCTCTCTCTCTCTCTCTCTCACACACACACACACAGAAACATAATGAAATTCATGTAGTCAAAATATGTGCTGTCTATAGTAGCAGCGCCGGGTCTTGCCACCAGAGACTGGCAGGTGAGCAGGCGCCATGGCTAGACTAATTGCTTTGGAGGCTGTCAGGAGAGCCCTGATCAGCAAGCCAAAGGGAGGCGTCCCACACCTGACATTAGACTTTTTATTTGGCAACCTATGGCCCCACGTTCACGAGTATATGGGAAGATCCAATTGAACTGAACTTGATATGTCAATATTGTTCAAAGCGGGGGCCACAATGGGTAGAGGGTGGAGACGGGAGGATGGATCAGGGCAGAGTTAGGGGAGAGGTGGGAGCGAGTGCACATGGTCAAAATATAGCGTGTGTGTGAAGTTCTCAAAGAATTAACCAACGGGTTGCATTTACGCACACATATGTAAATATGCATTTGTGCGGGTGTAGAGCATGTGTGTGTGTCAATAATAAGAAGAGGTCATGAATTGAAAGGGATTAGAAAAGACATGGAAGGAGTTGGAGGGGGAGAAGGGAGGGTAGAAATGATTTAAATACAAAACTCATGTACGAAATTTTCAAAAAATTAAATAGAATTTCTCAAAATAGAATTTTGAGAAACAAAGTTAAATACAATTACAGTCTTAAAATAACTCTGAGACAGGTAGGCACTGGCGTGGGCAGTTTGAGAATTGTGGGAACTGAAGCAGATTGGGAAGGGCTTTCCCACCTCAGCAGGGGAGCCAGGTTGGGACCCCGTGCAGCCTGCCTGCATCTTTCCCCTCATTCTAACTACAGTGCTTCGCTCGGAATGGGAGCTAGGAAGACGCACGGGTCCAAGTCTCCACTTCCTCAGCGTCATCTGAGAAAGTGTGTACAGACCGCAGAGCTTTTGACAATGCCATTCAAGACCAAGCCCAGCTTGCAAACAACAGTGAAAAGGGTGTCTTTGGTTCACAACTGAAACGCAATAAAGATACAGGCTCCCAACGGACAAAGCTGACAGCTGCTCAGAGCCCCGAATGGCTCCGCCTGGTGTTAAGGAAATAGGTATCTGCGTTTGTCACCGTTTTATCCCTGGTCCATGAATAAGAAATTGACTTTTGCTATGAAAAGAGAACTAATCCAGTTCCATTCGGATGTCGGCTACCGTGTGCCTCTCACACTCTACATGGCTCTGCATCGTCACCACAGCTGACAGAAGTCACGGGGCCACAAGCCACAGTGCCTTTCGACATCTGCCCTTCCAGGCCCGGTCTGCCAGACATTTTCTAACATGCTTTCTACAAGGAAAGCAACTAGATGGAGCAAAACAGAGCAGGCCCGTCATACACCACAGTGGAATTTCTCTCGACCTGTTTCCTACTGAATGCATCTCACAGAGCTTGTGCTGCATGTCCTTCTCTGTAGTCAAAGCTCTGCCGGCTTAGCGACTCCATAAGCTGGTGTAGGCACTTAGAGAGACAGATCCTGCCATGATGGCCTGTTCTCCTAAAATGGATGAGAAGAATGGCTCACCCCTTCCAGAGTCTTTGGAGATGGCCGTTGGCTTTTCTTTGCTTGCTGATTTTCACATTTTTGTATAGCTGGGTTGTTAATATTATCATCAAATCCCAGGGATCATAAGTGCAGTTTGATGCACATGAACTTCTATAATCTCATACACAGCTTTTTAATTTTTACTTTATTATTAGTGTGTGAATATATGTTTTGCGGGAGTATGCATGCCACAGTGTGCTGAGAGGCCAGAATACACATTTCCACGGTCAGCTCTCTCAGTCCGCCTTGACATGGGTTATGGAAATAGAACTCAGGTTGCCCATTTGTGCAGCAAGCTCCTTCCCCTGCTGAGCCATCTCACCAGCCCCAATACATTGTGCGTTTGTTGGTGTTTTGTCTGTTTGTTCTTGTTGTTTGTTGTTTGCTTTTTGATTTGGTCTCTAAGGTTTCATCCCGGAGCTCCAAGCAGCTGGTCAGGTACTTTACAGCTGAGCTGAATCCCTCTTTGAGATAGAATAGGACTTCCAGTCTCCGCACATTCAGTCACTCCTTTGCTGTCTAATCCTCCAGCCACTCCCTGGGCCAGCTTCTGTTCATCCCCCTAGTGGTTCTTTTCCTTTTACCTTGTGTCAGTTTTGTATGTTCTTGAATGTCACATAAAAGAAAATTAACAGCGTGACCCTTTGGTGTCTGCCTGGTTGTCCAGCCGTTCTCTAATTGATACACATTGAGTTGGCTTTAAGTTGTTTGCCTTTTTTTTATTTGTTTGATTTTTGGTTTTTTGGTTTTTTGGTTTTTTTGAGACAAGTTTTCTCTGCTGTAACTCTGGCTGTCCTGGAACTCACTCTGTAGACCAGGCTGGCCTCAAACTCACAGAAATCTACCTGCCTCTGAATGCTGCTTGGATCAAAGGTGTGCACCACCACAGCCCGGATGTTTGAATTTTGATACCATGACTCCAGCTGTGACTGTCCTATGAACGTCTCTCTTGTTGTCACATGATCACTTCTGTTGGATTAGAATCTATAACAGTTTCCATACAGCTTTCCTGGTCTACATTATATCACCCTTACTGGCAAGGCTTTCAGTCTTCTTGCTTGTACATGCTCCTAAAGGTTGGCTGCCTTTTGTAGTCTAGGCAATCAGAGGATTCAATATACGTCTTTAATATCCAATCTTGGTAAATGCCTTTTCTTACAATTACTGAACCTTGTGTGTCTTCTTTTATGTGGGATCTGTCCAAGTCTTTTGCTCACAATTTTAAAAGTTTTTTTTTCTCTTTATTATTGAACAGTAGAAACTGATTACATACTAGGAGTCTGAATCCATTTCCAGATACAGGATTATAAATTATTCCTTTCAATTTGTGGCCCGTCTTTTCATTTTTGGAAGTTACTTTTGATGAGCTCAGACATTCGTTTTTAGCAAACTGAGCCTGCCACCTGATTATCCGCTTTTACGGCTGAATGTTATGCTAAGAAAATCATTCTTACGGCAAAGACACAAAGATGCTTTCCTCTGTGTACTAGCTCCCACGCTTAGGATTGTAGCATCTTGAGCAATATTTGTGATTTGAAGCGAGCTTGGAGTCTCTCCTTTTCTTCTCTTTCTGAGATGGAACCTCATATACCGGGGAGACGCCTTGAACTAGCTGGGCCACTGAAGATGTCATTGAATTTCTGATCCTCCTGCTTTGACTTCCAGTGCTGAGGGGTTGAACCCAGTGTGTCTGTGGACCTTGTCAGCTTTCCTCTGTGTCACCATTGAAAACACTGTGTTTCTCCGTTAATCTCCTTGGGCACCTCAACGCGAGATCACTTGGTCTGGCTTCTCTCGCATGCCCTTTTGATCTGTGTATCTTTATTTATGATCATAGCGTACTGCTTTAGTTACTGGGACTTCGTGCTCTTAAAATCATAAAGTCTCTTACTGTGTTCTTTTTCAAGGTAAATTTGAGGGTCAGCTTGTCAGTGTCCACAAAACTGCTATGTAATCTTGACTGGAATCACATGTGCTCTTTAGATATTTCGAGAGGATGAACATCCACATTTAGGCCGCTAGCCAAACAAATACATCCGTTCATCAAATTAAGCCTCTGGGCCCTCAGCACAATATTCCCGGCTTTCAACACATAGGTCTTAGCTCACTTTACGACAAATTCATCCCTCATCGTTTCAGTGCTAGTTTTAAGTTTTCTCTTTCCAGGGATTGCTGCAAAAATATAGACAAACTCCTTGCTGCTCACTGGTTCCGTTTCCTGAGAACTACAGTCCATTTACCAGGTCTCAGAATATTCATCATTATTCTCAGAGAGCATAACTGTATAACCAGGTCCATCAAAGGGTAGGCTTGTCTTTGGCCTGCCTGTATTTCCGCTTCCTTATTTGCTGCTTCCTGTCCAGGTGTGCTGGTCAGCTTTCCCACATGAACGTGCTTCGGCAGGTCTTAGAACGGAAGCTTGAGGGAGAGTCATTCTCTGGGTCTGCGTATCTAAAGTGTATACTTTTAATACTATTTTAGGCAGATCTCATCACGACACGGAGTTATCTCTCTCAAGGTATTCCTGTTTCTTCTCCCTTGATTCTTCTCCCACTTCACTATCTTCTGCCTTCTTTCGTTCATGATGAGAAATACATTATCACTGAGGTTAGCATTCACTGATTTTTCTTCACTTTATTCTGTCTGGTTTTAATGAATTTCCTTTATTTTGACCATTTACGACTCAACAATGGCATGTCATGTTGCTGTTTATTTGCATCCGTCTGCCTAGAACTCACTGAGATTCCAGAATGGTTCAAAGAAAATATTTGCGTCTCTAATGCTTACCTCATTGGACCTAGACTGGAAACTGGGACCAGAAGGGATAGAAATGCATGGTGGTGGTAAGAGAGAAGCTTACCTAGTCAGGGTAGCTGCTGAACCACTGAATAAACACCCAGGCTTCGAAGGCCTGCTGCCTGGAGATCAAGGTCTCATCTGGAGGCACACTGTGCTCATGGCTACAGAGGGCTTTCCCAGCAGCCTTTCTGTTGCTGAGTTTCTGTAAGAATTTCCTTTCTTCGAGCAACCTTGGATAGTCTTAAACAATGAACACTGGAGAGTTTCAAGGCAGAAGCTGTTCAGTAAACATTTATATACAACATCTGCTGCTAGAGACACAAAGCCTGGGGTTTGCTGGCTTTCCTCTCTCCACTTGTGACAGCATTTCCCATCTCTGTTTTACCCTGGAGTCACACTAGCTTCCCCAAAACAATCCCACACCCTTCACAATATTATCACCTCATAGTTCTGATGGCTAAGAATAACTTTTATTTCCCCCATGATATCGGTTATGTCTGTGGAAACTTTATGACTGGCACTGGCTGTGACGTTAAATCTCTGCTCCAGGGGAGCGAGGGTTATCACGAATTGCCAACAGTCCCCAGGTCTTTCCATTCCCTTCAATCTCACACACCTTCCTCACTATTAGCTCCTGTCTTCCTTTGTCAGAAGCTCCAGATCCATGTAACACAGCGAAATGGAAGGTCCATATGTTCACATGTAATGCTCTCCTTGAGAGGAAGCCTCAGCTTATGGCAGACCAGACCTGGTGTATAAGCACACAGCACCTCCTTTCAACAACGTCTATGATTATTTGGCAGCATGCATTCTCTTGCTTCTGCATTTTTCAGAGGGAGTAGTTCGGGCTTTGGTTGCTCCCAGGGCTCCTTGCTTTCATACAAACCATCATCTGGGCCCTCCCTGTCTCTCCCCCCTCTTCACTGTTTCCTGACAATAACAGGCACTACTGATTATGGCTCAGTTCTTGTCTCAGAGCGCTTCACTGAGTAGTCAAGTGTATTCGCCTGACAAGAAAGGTCATCAAGGTTCCCATTCAGAGGACAGCCTTAATTCTATCTTGGCCAAAGAATTTACGCGACGCAGTCCTTCCTTCTATCGTGCGGTCCCCAGCAGAGCCACCTGAGTGAAGTGTGCCTCACTGATAGGAACAACAATGAGGAGCTGGAGCAGCGTCTCCTGACTCCTGGGCTACTTGACTCCTCGTAGAAATCTGTTCTTCACTTACCTGAGTTAAATCTGCCCAGATGAGACCATATGCTTGTCAGCCTTAAAGAGTGCTGGCTTCTTCTTCCTCTGTCGTCCAGTTCTAGAGGACGGCGCTTTCATGATTTTTAATTCTTCATATCTCCCTTATAAAGATGATCACCTATTCTTCTGTGGAACATACCCTGTCGGCCTGCTGCCTCTGAGAATCTTATTTCTTTTCTCCATGGCCCCTTTTTTGTGTGAATTAGCTCAATTGATTTACGTCTTGGGTCCCTTTCTAATGATTTCACTGTACAAAAGAAATCAAAGACGGATGGATCCTTGGGACAGGAGGAGGCTGCAGAAGTCCAGGGATTTTCTGTGGGTGTGAAGAAATCGACACAAGGCTGCCAAGTGATTTGTCCAGAGTCAAGTGGGAAGTCAGCAGCCTGAAGAGAAACAGAATCCAGGGTTCCCCAATGCCCATGCAACGGTCTCTGTGCATAACATATGAATATAGAATATTAAAATGGTTTATAATGTATAAAGAAGTTAAAATTTATTAGAGAGGCTGGAAACGGCTTATACATTTGCTCGATGCATATTTTGACTGCCTATTATTTACTAGGCAAGAAACAAAAGTGAGCAGAATAGAAAAAAAATTTTCCTCCTTCATGGAACTTATATTTTAGTAGGTGAGACAGATGATAAATAAGCCCCAAAATAGAAAAAAAACATGTATGTTAGGTGGGCTAAATGCCACAGTAAGAAAATACCGAGAGAGAGGAGGTCTGCAACCAAGTATAACTTAGTCAAGGAAGTCGTTGGGAGAAGCCGCTATGCTGTGTTACTGAGCAAGCGTGGCCCTGCCCGCTTCCCTATCCCTGCACGGGTGGTCTTCCTCTACTTTCCAACTGTGCGCCACTCCTTACCAACAACCATGTCTCAAAGAGAACTTTTGGTACGCAGCCTCGGTAAGGATCCTCACACGTGGCATGGTGATGAATGGTCTCTATCATGGCTAGAGACTACAGTGCCCGATTGGTGCTCCGCTCCGCCTCACCGATCTTAGTAGATTCTGGGACTACTGAGAGCCAGGAGGAGCCAAGCCTTCCTTGGAGAACAGGATGAGAGAACAAAGGCAATGCTAGTTCTGTGTCCTTGTCTACGGGGAGATGTGGCAAAGTCCAGTCTGCGGTTGGAGCCAGAGCCTCAAAGAGTCAATGTTGCATTTCCTGAGGATCTTATTCTTTCCCCTGACTGTGGCTACCACAGGCTATCCTGTGCCTAGTGTGTCCTGGGTCCTCTTGGCCAATGTTGTTTGCTCTCTACTGACCTTGGCCATACCTGCCCCCCGACACACATGTACACATACACAAATAGTACGTAAGAAGCTATGCTGCTTAATTAACTTGCCTGTCATAAGTCATCAGTTATGTGAGACCTCGTGGTCCCAGCTTTTTCTTTCATCTTTTTTTCTCATCCCGGTCCTCCTGCTCGACACCTCCAGCAGGTTCGGGTCATGGGAAGGCACCTGTCTTTCCAGCATTGAAATATCAGCTCCCAGGAGGGGAGCTGCCTCACCCTGATTTTCAGGTGTTTATTTCAGGAGTGGCTGGAGAAAGGCTGGGTGGCTAGATGGAGCAGAAAGTAGAACCTTAGAGCAAACGGATTACCCTCAGTTGATCTAAACACTGTGCAACCTGTTTCTTCCCTTCCTATCTATGTGTGCTGTGCATGATGCTAAAATGGAGTCCGCTCTGCCTCTGTTCCACTCTGGGTGGAGTTTCACGACTTGCTTAGTCAATAGAGGGCAGCAGATGTGACAGCTGGGTATCTGAGGGTGCCATGTAGGAGGCCCTACAGCTCTTGCTACAGTTTGACCCGGGAAAAGAGTGCTGCAGTGTGAAGAGAGGCCATGTGGAAAACCATGTGGAAATCCTGCTACCTCCAAGCTAAGTCAATGTGTCAGACTGTCTCTGTGGCCATCTGGCTGCTACCGCATGGGAGAATCCAAGCAAAAACCGCTCAGCTGAGCCCAACCATCCACGGAACAGGAAACATGGTGCGCTGTCACCTTAAACCGCTGAGTTTATGATGTTTTGCTACAGTGCAGTAAATAACTAGAATGCGTGGGGCAATGATCACTGAGAAGCATTCCTCGTCACTTGGTGCTTACAAGAGCCACAACAACACAGAGAAAATGTTGTAGATGAAGAGAAACTAATTAGTGGGATCTAGGATTAGAATCAGAGCCTAGACTTAAAGGGGCAGGCAAGGCATTGAAAAGGAAAATGATTTATACACTCAATGGCATAATTTTTCTGCATTTTCTGACCTTTATTGACTAACTTTTTGTTTGTTTAACTGACTTCAGCTCACACTGAGAATGTATAATCTAAGTGGTCTTAGCTCAACTGAATATTTATTTCTTTACTTATATCTCAAGATTGCACATGAACTCTAACTAAAACTAAAATAAATAAAATAAAAATAGATTCTTGTGTGCCTGGAATAGCATTGACAGTGTCTTTTACTCCACATAGTCCCTAGGAAGTATGTCCAGAAACATTTGCAACTCTCCAGCTGTTTCTGAACTTGATCCAATCATTTAGTAACTACCAAGAAGTCCAACAGAGCAAAAGGTTCCAAGTTTCTTTCCGTTAATTAGTGCAAGCAGTTTTGAAGGTCCCAGCCCTGAAATTCATTTCATATGCAGTATCACCAATTAGGTCAAATCTGTCTGAAATTTCTGGAACCACAACTTGGCAATCAGGGGAGAGATACACCAATGTAACAAAAGGCCAAGATAGATTTCCTTTCGTGGTTCCCTCAAGACAACACTTGAAAGTCTTTCCAAGACACAAAATTATATTTTATATGCTTTGTGAAAATAAATGTGAAGTCTTGAAAGATATGTTAGTTAGCAAATATTTGGTCATTTGACTTTATGCAGAGCATAGAAGAAAAGTAGTATATATCCTTAATTTTTCTGATTTCCCACGTTTTTTAATGAACATTCCATCAGTCATCAGTCCAGTTTCATGTCGATGAAGATGGGCTTGGTAGAGAGGTCACATGCTGTCCATCTTCCCAATGTGGCCACATTGAATAAATCTGCCTCTCAATATTATTTTGGATAGCTTCTCAAGGATAGGTGGCCAAATCCGACTTGTTGGGACAGAGACTGAACCCTAATACCAGCAAAAATCACAGTAGCCTTGAAAGGACTAAAAGGCATATTTGGGGTTGTCTGCTTCCCGTAACAAGCTGACCCCAGATGGAAAGGAAAGATCAAAGGTCCTGGCAGCTCCTGGAGTCACTGTTTCCTCACAGGGAAATGTCTCTGTCTTCGCACTTCAGGAGCCAACCGCAGCTGTGTATCTGTATTTGGCGAGGCAGAAAAATGAGTATTTAGGCTTTGGTTTGAACTCTCTAGAAAGTGTGACCCTTGAACAGGGCATTCTCACAGTCAGGCATTGCTAAAGAAGAGACAGAAACAGGACTACAGTCTGGGCCAGCCCAAGCAATGGGCCAAGCAGACCAAAACACAGCCTTGCTTCTCCTTGGCCCTGAGTCAGACTGAATAGCTAGAACTAACCACACCAAGTGTGGAGAAATGCAAAGCACCCCCTGGGACCACCTAGGATAATATGGAAGGACAGGCCATGATTGAGAGCTAACAAGAGAAGTCTGCCTACCCCACAGATGTACTTAACTTTGGTCTCTTAAATGAACAGTGGATACCAGTGATGGAATCTTTCAGTGCTATACTGGACCTTGCTATCACTTTTCTCCAGTTCCTTTAAGTACTGACTCTTGAAACCAATGGACACCAGCTTAAAGGATGATGGGCCTTCAGAGACCCTGCCTGCGCTCTGCGCAAAGGGTCCACTGCTCATGGGATTCCACACTGACCTCTTACTATCTTACAGAATAAAGGAAGCGCCTAAGGGGAAGAAAGGATGCAATTTGGATAATCCTGCAATTTGAAAACTTGGCATATCTGTGCTTGCTCTGACAAAGTAAGTGTTTTACTACTGTACATATAAGCTACACTTGCCTGAGATCTGTTGGAGATAAAAAAAAAATGTTTGCTGCCAAGCCTGTACCATTATTATCCTAGTGAGCTGAATAGTCTGGATATTGCATCAATGGTAGATGAATGGGTGTGTGTGTGTGTATTTCTGTGTAATGCCTTTATGTACTGTGGCTGTTCCTGTATCTTTTGTGTGTATTATAGGCCCTTATATGACATAAACCTTTAGAAAATAGCTTATGACAATGGAGTTCTCTAAACTAGAATTGTCAATGATGCTAACTGGGTTTAATGTTTGCACATTCCTAATTGTGTGATGATTATTATCTTCATCAAAGACAAGCAAGCTCTACCACTGGATACCCCAAGCAGTGGGGTATCCCTCACCATGACTAAAACATATTGAGCGGTGGCTAATCCATAAATAAGGATGCAGCATATAAATTATTCTTATTCTCATTTGCTGTGTTTTGTAAGCTTCATAGCTGTTGTCCATTAACATTCTCCAGAAGCTTTTGCTTTTGATAGCTGTGTGCTCGTGAAGCCTCCTGACTAATGCTATCTATTAATATTCTGCAGAAGCATAACTGATGACAAAAATGTGAATAATATTATTGAAAGGCTAGGACATCACCCACAGAACAAACAGAATGGACTCCATGTACGCCTGGCCTGTGGGTCAGGTCCCTTTCTGCTTCTTAGTTGCTTAACTCGGCTCTAAGTGGTTTAATGCACCAACTTCTGACACCTGTCATCTCCAGCCCAACACGGGATCAAATCAAACCAACCTGGACGAATCAGAGTAGAGAACCATAAGATGGTTGAACAGTGATGTCTTCAAGCATATTGTTCGGAGACAAGAAAGGAGAGTATCAGAGTTGAGATGAAGTCTTGAAGAATCTGATAATATTTGCTTATAATCCCAACACTTACTTAATAAGCTGGAGCAGGAGGATCATAAGTGCGAAGCCAGCTTAGGTTTTATGATGATCCTCTGTCTCAAAAAAAATAAAAAAGATGGAATTTTCATTTTCCATCCCTTCTGAAAATTACTGAAAAGCAATTGGTCACTTAGTTCCTACTTGTGCTGTTCATAATATTTGCTTCAGACATAAACATATTTCACTTCAAGACTGAAGTGTTGAAACAGAGAATGGGAAACTGTTCCTGGCCTGGAGGGAGAAATGTTCTGAAGAGATGCTTGTGTCCCTCACTTTGACTATCGGACTGTTGAACATGGATCCCAAGAAACTTGAATTGCCCCCAGGAATCACACACTGGTAGAAGAGAAATCCAAAAGTCTGGGCCAGCCAGAGAAAGATGTTTCTCACACAAGGAGGCAACGTCCCGACTTTAAACGAGTAAGCCCCCAACAGCCACCAAGATGGGAAGAGAGATCCAGTCCCTCAAAGGCCTAGCCCGTAGTTTCAGAAAAGTCCCGAAATGTATTAACGTTGCTTTTGCTTTGCTTTTTCTGTAGCCCTGCTTCTTGCTAACTGAAGTGTGACAATCAGGGTGTTGGTTTTGTGCATAAAGGACAAAGGGCTGTAAGTCTCAGGGCTGCAGGGTCTTGGCAAATTCCTCATGCAACCACCAGCTAGCAGTAAAGATTTCCTTTTTGTCTTTAAGATTCTCTGCATGGTGGTCTTTGGAGGGCTTACTTCACAACAAATGATAGATCAATAATAGGTGGGACTGCACCTATATTGTATATATGCATGTGTGTACACACACACACACACACATACATATATAGATAGATACTATATATATCATATATTGTATATATATATAATATATATATATATATATATATATATATATATATATATATATATATATACACACACACACACATAACCTAAGATAAGGTCTCCAAAAATGGATTTGAAGCAGGCATAACAGTCCAGACCTCTTTATCCTTTTCAGTGCAGTCAATTTGACCAGATTGAATACAGATGTTTCTGTTTTCGACTCAAAAATAAAGTCCCATGCTGGATTGTTGATCATGGAATCGTTTATGTCTGAATGCTGGTCACATAAGCCTGTTTCAAAAGGAAAGTAGACTCCTTCCTGCATAAACCATGTGGAATATCCATTTCCTATCGTCCCTGCCATGACAACCATTGAATTATGGAAAATTTCCTACTCACAGGATCCATAGCATCTGGACTAAAGATACAGAAGGCTGGGCTAGGCAGCCCATCCTTGAGCTACCCGATGCCCTGCTATTGAGCACAGGCATTGTTGTCAAAGGGAGCTGCTGCTCAAAGCCACAGCAGGAGGCCAGATTAGAGGTAACATGCCAAGGTAATGAGTTACCTCTGATGTGGAGACAAAAGTAAAAAGCAAGGAGAGCCAGCTGACTGCAAGGGGGAGTTGAAGCATATTCAAACTACAGAGCAGGGTCACCATGACCAAGTGAGTGACATCATGCAGGAAGAAAAAAAAACCAGAGACAGTAATTGGTCCCTGGATAACCTTGGTGTTTAACGGCTCCTCGGCCTTCTGGACCTACTGGTTCTTGTCTACATATGTCTCCAAGTCATCCTTTCCACTTACAGTGAATTCACTTACAGTGAATGCAGTGGGCCTCATTCCTTTGGAAGCATGATGCTAATGTGCTTTGTACTAAGCCACCCCGAGTCCGGCTTTAAAGCTGAGAGAAGCTGCTCTACAACTGGAAGGGGACAAAAGGAAGCGTGTTCCTCTGAATGGTCTGACACGGTGCTCCCCAATGGAGCTACTTGGCTAGAGAGGCCAGACTCTGATCTAGCTCACATTTGGAACAGACAGTGCAGAGTGAACAAAACAAATGAGTTAGGATACTTATCCCACGAGATGCTAGGCCATCTTTCTGATCTCTCTGAAGCCCACTTAGCTTCATTCAGAAGGCAATGGTAGCCTCATGAGAGGAGGGCTTCTGTGTGGTTTCTGTCATATGCCTTCATCTCACACAAAGAACTCACCACTGCTGTGACTTTATGTGACTCCTTCTAATCAGCATGCTTCAGAATTTGAGGTTCTCCTTACTATAGTACCCCACAGGATTGAGGGTAAGATTAGTTCATTGCTTTCTTTATGCTTCTTTATCTTGGTATATAAGTTCCTGGGACAATTCAAGTTCTTTGGTAATTTTTTGTCTCCAATTAATAGCAGTCTTGATTTTACCTTGCCATGAGAGCAATATAGACTTAGAACAGATAATCTGAAAACTATGAAAAGTAATGAAAGAAGAAACAGTGTTTCCAAACTGGAAACATCAGTATTAACATTGTAACATGCTCTTCTGACTTGTTTTTCTGAAATTATATTTATTCCTAGATTATTGATTATTTTTATGCAATATATCTCATGGATATTTCAGAGTACCATGAGATGTCCTCAAGACATTAAGTTGTTGTTGGATGGTATATGGGTTGAGAAGATGGTTTCCTTAGCCATTTCTCTGTTGAACATGTAATTGAGAGCACCAAGCACTGCTGTCCTCAAGTCCTGGGTTCCACAGGGTACAGAGGAAAAGAATATCAAGGTCAGGGGCTAAGAAGGGTCTCCACCACCAATCTACTTTCAGTGAATCCCAGATGACTAATGACTTGAGTGTAAGCATCAGCAAGTTTCCCAGCATCCTGTGCTTCAGCTCCCTCAACCATGAAACAAAGGAAAGTCTTTCCTCCATATGCTGTGGAAGGACTGAATCAGGTAATACCTGAAAACCACTCTGCAAAAGTGCCTGATTGGTCAAGTCTTAATTACCTAGTGGTTCTATCAAAAGAATAATGATCCTTTTCCTAACAGTGGCTTTTAGTTATTGGACCCCTTAGTTAATTCATTAGCTCTTTCTTGTCTACTTTAAACTCATTATTTACAATGGGAACAAGACAGACCTCTCTTGACAAAGAGCTTAGAGGCAGAAGAGGGTAGGTACAGTGTGGTGTGGTGAGGAATATCTAGTTGTGTTTCTGTTGCTGTGATCAATACCCTGATGAAAAACAACCAAGGAGAGAACAGGGTTATTTGACCCACAATCCCATGTACCAGTCCACTGTTTCAGGGAAGTAGAGACAGCCAGATGCATCAATACACGAGAAATGAGCTAGAATAATTGTGCATACTTACTGCTCAGTGCACTCCTCTACTCTTCCTCAGTTCAGACCCATTTCTAGGCGGTGTCTCCCCACATCAAGCCTAATCAAGACACTCCCCGAGACGTGCCCACAGGCTTACCTGATCTAGACATTCTCTCCCTGAGACTCTCTTCCTAAGTGATTCTACACTGTAACAAAGGACCATTAAAAGTAATCACCACAAAGGGTGAGTTCTAAAGAGATAGTACAAGTGCTAATACCTGCAAGCGGTGAATAATGATCTCATTTAGCAAAAGGATTTTGCCAAAGTAATAAGGTAAGAATCTCATAATGAGATCATCCTGAGTTTAAAGTGGACCTTGCATTCAATACGAGATATCCTTGTAAGTGCAATGGGCAAGAGCATATTTGACAAGACACAAAGAAGACAGTTATGTAATAAAGACCTATACGAAGAGAGAGACAGAGACAGGGGTAGTGAAGCCACAAGATGAGGAATGCCTGGAGCCAGAAGCTGGACAAAGCAGAAAGGGTCTGTAGGGTCCTTAGCCCTGTTAGTAACTTGATTTCTGAACCCTCCAAGTATAAGAATATCCTTGATGCTTTGTGATTTGCAGTAATTTGTTAAGGAGACCCTGGGAGATGACTCTATGCATAGAAAGAAGCCCCTTAGGGACCACATGAAATGCTCTGCATCTTCAGAAGGTCCCGATGTGGGCAGGAATGCAGGGTTTGGCATCGCGTGTGTCTGAGCGGATGAATCCATCTGGTGATGACCATCAGTGGTAGGAGGTCTCTTTGGTGATGACTCTCTGACAGGCTTCCATTTCAGTGTTAAAGGGAATCTTTCGACATGTTTGTCTTCATCTCTCTTGTCTTCCTTTCAGCAGCATAGGGGGCGAGAGAGATGCTGCAGTAGCTGCAATAAACTTGTGCAGCTCTCATCTTTCAACCCATCTTACGTGTCTGCTCTTGGGGCGAGAAGGAATTTCTTTCCTGTGAGGGAACAGGCGGGTTTGACTGTGTGCTCACCTGCCCTCCTTTGCCCTACTTCCTGTTCTTGCACCTTGCTCTTGGATGATCCCTGAAGACCCCTGCCCCTCTGCAAGCTTCTGTGATGTCAGCTGAATGCAGGGCACTTGCCTGGGGCTTGCTGTTTGAAACTGTTTTATCTGTACCTCTAAATGCTTACCCAACTATGTTCTTAATCCACCTCTCGTCTGGGCCTCACTTAAAACCACCTTCCTCCTTCTTCACCTGAATCTGGAAGTGCCCTTCAAATCCCACGCAGTGTACCAGTAAATCCAGAGTGGTCAGTAACATGAAAGTTTTGATGTGAACTCTCATCCCATAACATAACTAATAAAACCCTAAACACAGAGTGATAACTCATCATGTCTTTATTTGCTAAAGTTTTTTATGCTGAGTCTCAAATGCAATTTTCCATATGCGGGACTTTGCCTTTCCAGAGTCTTCTAGTCCTGCAACTCTTTGTTATTCTAAAAAAAATACTGACTTTGCTACTACTTGGGAAGTAAGCACAGTGATTCCGCATTCCTAATTTATATCTACTCAACTGGGTTATAACACCCTGAGAAGGTACAGGAGGTAAATATTAGCAGGTGACCTTCACCCAGAGCTCTATGTGTTATAAGTTTCCTTAAAACACAAACACATACTCATACATGCACATGCACACATGTATGCACACACATAATATGCACACATCTGTACATGTGTGCATGCATACATGCTTATACATACAAACATGTGTGAATGCACACATGTGCACACACATACAGGCATACACCTCTAACGGAGACACCAGGGAAGGCAGTGGGGAACATTCCTGGAGTAATTGAAATAATGAAATACAGGAGACAGGGCTGACCCTCAGCACCATGATTTTTCTCCCCTACAAGTTAAAATGTAAATCAAACTTCCTCCATAGAAGGAAGCAGGGCCCATAGGGTTTCATTACAGAAAGAAGACCGTGCAAGTGACTGGAAAAAGTGTATGCAAAGCGTATGTGTCATTTCCCACAAACTGCAGAGAACCACCGTGGCACAGACACCATCAAAGCTGGGCTTAGGAGTGCATGGCTTCATAGTGAAATGTCAACCACCACCACAGGAAAGGAAGTAGCCACCGCTCCTAAGGTTGGGGCTGGCCTGGAGCACAGCAGCAAGGCCCCTGGGAAGGGGAAATGGGTGACTGTACATTTCCCTTGCATCTAGTACAAGCGCGTAACAGTTGAATCCACCATGAGGGTGTATTTTCTTCCATGAACGCTGTTACCTTTATGAGGTCCTAAACCAAGACTGTCCTTCAACTTACTAGGTGGCCTCGGCCACCTGGAAACTTAGCGACGACCCTGGTGACCAGTGAGGGTGAACTAGAAAGGAAACGTTCACCGAATGGCGGAAGGGACGGGATGGAATGAGAATAGAACAAATGCATAATGCAAAGGCCAGAGCTCAGATCATTTGATGCCTTCTGACACGGTCATGGGAATGCTGGGAGAGGGCGGGTGCGAGCTCCGAACTGTACATGAATAATTTAAGAGGCATCGAAGATCATGGGCCACATCCATGGAGCTGGCAAGTGGCCCTGCCAGGATTCAAATTCCGGACACTTTTACTTAAGACTCCCGTTCTCAGAACTCTATTTCTGGCTTGTATAGCAGCACACAGAGCTGCCCTGAGACCTTGCAGATGAAATCACTAGCCAGTGCCTTCACTTCCTCCCACTACCGTGGCCAATTATCATGCGCGAGATAGACACAGTGTGGAGGTCCCAGGGATGGCTCCTTCTGAAGGCTCCAGGCACTAATCTCTGTCCATGTCTCTGCCAGCTTCTGTAAGTCATTTCTGCTGTCTAGCACACAGCCCCTCCCTCCTCCCTCTTCAGGACTTGCCACTCCAGCCTCTGCTTCTGTCTTAGCATCTCTTCCCCGGCAGATTCTCTGTCTTCTTTCTTGTAAGGACACTTTGATTCCTTTGAGCTCACCTGGATTAGCCGCTCTTGAGAGCTTTAATCACATTTCTAGAGGCCCTCTTACCACGTGGCACGAGGCGCAGGTTCTGGGGATGGGGACACGGATATCTTCGGAGGGTCACTACGAGTCAGCCAATCAGTCTTTATTGATTGACAGTGCCAACTGTAGAGCTTCTGCTTCGTTTTAATGCTGGCAGAGTTCAAAGTCTCCAGCTGTGGTGAGAGGCCATGATCCCTTCCTGGCCCACTGCCCACTGGTGTTCCACAGAGCCTGTGGTTCAATGGTGGCACAACAAAATGCTGCAGGCGGCAGTAGGAAGCAGAGGTCTCTGAACACTAGGACCTCAGACAGTCAGAAGCCCTGTCCCAGCGGTGCTAGCCCTGCAGGGCCTTATGTTTGGAGGAAAGACTTGGTCAAAGACATAGGAACTTGTACCCTGTTCTGAGCGGATCTTTTGTTCAAAGCTCTGCACCTGCCATTCTGTAGCCAGTGGAGCTATGCTCTCCAGGTACGTTTTCCTTCCCCTACCCACAAGGATGCATCTCCTGTCAGCTCTGAATACCTTAGCTGCCCCGTGCCTCAGTTTCCCCATCTGCAAAATGGGAGATGATAACTCTTCCTGTGAAGAATGTGAGGGAGATTCAACTCTGTCTTGGTTTCCTTTCAGTTGTTATCATAAGAGACCCCAACCTCTCGGATAATAAAAGTGTGAAAGAGTGAGTTCATCTCAGCTTGCAGTCCCAGGTACCAGCCATCGTGGCTGTGGAGTCACGGAGGCGAGCTCTGTGGTGACATCACTTCCGTAGCCAAGAAGTGGAGAGCGACAGAAGTCTGTACCTTCTCAGTGCCCCCTCCTCTTATAAAGCCCAGGGCCCCAGCCAGACCATGTGCCACACACACACAGCGCAGGCAGGCCTTCACACTTCAGTTAGTGCAGTCCCGACAGTCCCCCATAAGCCTCCCCAGAGGCCCTCCTCCCGGGTGACGCTAGACTGTCCAGTTGAAAGCACTCTCACAGATGCCGTTTGCTTGACACGAAGAATTTGCCCTCCACCCCCGTGAGTAACTGAAAACGACTGTTCGCTCCCATTTCGTGCAGGGCTGTATCTCTTCGGCTTTACAGACTGCTTGCAGAGCCCATGACTGTTCTGACAGCTTCCTTTTTTCCTCACTGAAAGCTGGAATCATCAGCATTTATCTAATTAGTTCACAAAAAGTAATATCTCTGCGATCTACATACCGCCAGCTTGAAACCACGGCTTAGAGATTTATTTTTAATTATATATTTATGTCAGGGGTAAAAGTATGTGCATCTGAGTGCAGGAGCGAGAGATGTCAAGTTCCATGGATCCGGAAATGCAGGTGGCTGCGGGTTTCCTGCGATGAGTGCTGGGAACTGAACCCTGGTCCTCCACAAGAACAACGAGTATCTGCGCTTAGCCACAGAGCCGCCTCTCTAACCGGACAGCCTGTAGTATATGATACACAAATGACTGGCTCTCCAATTCTGCTGTGTTGCAGCCTTAATGAATGTAAGCACAATGGGAAAAAGCATTCTGCAGAGGCTCCTGCCTATGTGCTCGGGTCCTCTCCGCCTCCGTGATGGCTTCATGCTTGTCTCCTCTGGTTCAGTCCTTCCTGTGGCATGCGTCCCTGACTCCTCTGCTGCCTCTCTCAGCAGCCTTCCTGCCCCCTGCAGCTACACTGCAATTCTCAGTGCATGGCGCTCCTGCCTCTTTGGGACTAAGTTACCTACACTGTGATGGACACTGCTGAAGATCTCCTAGCCTGTGTTCACAACACAACTCCTCATCCCTTGGGAGCCTTCAGAATTTCTTCCTAAATAAGACACCTCTCTTCCTTCCCGCTTCTTATTCAGGAAAATAAAGTGGGACATGAAAGCAGGCAAGGAAGGGCTCCTGGAGAACTCTACAACAGCATAGACAGTGTGCCTGAGGATAAGCAGGACATTTCTACACTGCTCTGTGGTCTTTTTTTTTTTTTTCATGGCCAGGAAGTGGGCAAGGGTACTCCAGTATTCCTGGTCAGCCATGGGAACCACGGGCAGTGAGACCTGCCTGAGGCATTCCGAAATTCAGGAGCTAATACCTGGAAACTAGGCAAAGGAGATGAGCTCAAGGAGCGACTGCCTCTGCCTGGAGAAGCTAAAATCGGAACCAGCTGAATCTAGATTGAAACCTCTGCTTTTAGCACATGCTAGAGAAAGTCAAATTATTCCACTTCCACTCTCTAAAGATGATTTCTGAAAAATGGAGAGCACAATAATTTATGTTTTAGAATTTCTGAAAATAGTAAACAAAATAAGAAAATTACAATAGTACCTAATCCATTTATCTAAAGTCAATTATCATCATTACTAAACCAATGTTAAAATAACATGGTAGTCTACACACTGACATACCTAATAAATATTTACTGAATCTAAATTGATTTAAAAATAAATTTCTAAACACCAAAAACCATTCACCTGAGTTTTTCCCATTTACATTTTTCTACCACACTACCTAGAATGACAGGAAGTTACAACCATTATTAAAAAATATTCTTAAAATGTCAGGGACACATTTTAATATACATTAACAGAGTGACTTTCTAGCATTCCTCGGAAAATAAACTAATTGAAAGGACGGAAGGAACATGAAAAGAAGTATTTCCTTCAAACACGACATGAAAAGAGAATTATTCTTCAAATATTTATGTGGTTCTGGCCCCAGAGCTTTGCTCATTCATCTCAATTTGTTAGTCTCAGGAAGACAGGGGAGAGCCCCTTCTGCTGTGCCGGGGGTGGGGCTGGGCCAGCAGATGTCATGTTCAGGTGTTCTCTGCTCCATACTCCAAGTGTCAGGTCATGGGTGGATGGGAAGTAATGTGTTTCTGAGCTTTAGAGAGCTTGAAAATTACAGTTTGAGAAGTGAAGGGGAGACCTGGGTGTCATGATAATTCCAGAATATTATTTCAAATGCTACAGAATGCCTGTGACCAGGGGAGAGAGTAGGGGGCTTGCTAGATCCAAGACTCATGAGGGCTCCCTAGAGACTGCCACAGAAGCAAGGTCTCAGTCTCTGCCCTGGCCCCAAAGCTGACGTCACTGGACTTTCTCATATGACATTCCTGGGCGTCGTGGCTGAGTGACCCAAGAGGGACAGCTGGCTGTTCCCTGAGTCAGGAGCATCAAGGAAAAGGTTCTGGAGGCACAGATGTGACTGTAAGGTCACAGGCAGGCAGGCCCTGGAACTCAGAGCTGATGTGTTCTCTCTTTTCTGCTCTGACTTCTCTTAAAGAGCCTCCAAGGGGTTAGAGGAGTAGACTAAAGGATTCTGTCATCTGAGCAGTAATATTTTTCACACAAAAGATGAAAAAAGACGAGAACAGGGCCCAAGAAAGTTAACAAACTTCTAATGGTTTTAGAGGAGTCAGATAAATTGATAAAATATCAAAATTTTCCCTACATTATCCAAGCTAACACACCTCACATAGCAAAGCTTGAGATTCAAGAAGAAGTAAAGAGAAGGAAAGCTGAACCAACTCAGATGACTCACGGACACTGAAGGTAACTGCCATCTATCACGAGACTTACATCCAACAGCACTGCGAAAAAAGAGGGTCCATGTCTATCCAAAAGAGGGCTGTATGATGAGACACACAAGAGGGTCCATGTCTATCCAAAGGAGGGCTGTATGATGAGACACAAAAGAGGGTCCATGTCTATCCAAAAGAGGGCTGTATGATGAGACACACAAGAGGGTCCATGTCTATCCAAAGGAGGGCTGTATGATGAGACACACAAGAGGGTCCATGTCTATCCAAAGGAGGGCTGTATGATGAGACACAAAAGAGGGTCCATGTCTATCCAAAGGAGGGCTGTATGATGAGACACACAAGAGGGTCCATGTCTATCCAAAGGAGGGCTGTATGATGAGACACAAAAGAGGGTCCATTTCTATCCAAAGGAGGGCTGTATGATGAGACATACAAGAGGGTCCATTTCTATCCAAAGGAGGGCTGTATGATGAGACATACAAGAGGGTCCATGTCTATCCAAAGGAGGGCTGTATGATGAGACATACAAGAGGGTCCATGTCTATCCAAAGGAGGGCGGTATGATGAGATGTATTTTAAAGTGACCCAGATTCTACTCAAGGTGTTCCATCTTGTTGTGCCTTGTTTGAGCAATGACCCTGGGAGGGCTGCTCTTTTCGGGGGGAGAGGTGAGTTAGGGATGGGTGGGTAGGGGTGGGAAGGTTAGATTAGGTGGAGAGTAGAGATGGGGGGAGCTGGGAAGAATGGTGGGAGGGAAGGAAGGAGGGGTGTCAGGATATATTACACGAGAGAAGAGATATAAAGTAAAAAAGAATATAAAGAGTTGGGGTGATCAGGAAGCTGCTGTAACAGCACTTACAGAGTGGTGTTCCTTTCCACATAAACACATGCACAGATGACTAGAAACGTAAAGGAACATACTGTTTTTAATTTGTTGTCCTGAGTCATTTGTTTATTTACTATTTATTATTTGTGTTTGTGTGTGTGTGTGTCTGTCTGTCTGTACATATGTGTATGTGTGCATGTGTGTATGTATGTGTGTGTGTATGTATGTGCATGTCTGTATGTGTGTGTGTATGTATGTGCATGTCTGTATGTGTGTGCATGTGTGGATGTGTGTATGTATGTGTGTGTATGTGTGTGTGTGTGTGTGTGTCTGTATGTATGTGTACGTGTGCATGTGTGTATGTATGTGTGTGTGTATGTATGTGCTGTCTGTATGTGTATGCATGTGTACATGTATGTATGTGTATATAAGTATATGTGTGTATATGTGTGCCTGTCTGTATGTGTGTGTATGTGTGTGCCTGTTTGCCTGGGTGTGTGTACGTGTGTGTGTTCCTCTATGTATTTTGTGTATCACATGAGCGCAGGTGCTCACGGAGGCCAGAAAAGGACATTGGCTCATGGAAGCGGAGTTAGAGGCAACTGTGAGCTACTGGATGTGCTGCCAGGGTCCTCTGGAGGAGCAATAAGCACTCTTATCTACCAAGGCACCTCTCTAGTCCAAAACACTTTGGATTTTAAGGAAAGTATCCTGAGTTTAAGAATCCAGAGGCACCAGTTTAAATGAAAATGCCTCCAGCCACTAGCTGAGCTATCGGATTTCAGTTCCATCAAGTGCGGACAGGGGAACCCATTGGCGATTTTCTAAGCACGAGCAGAGGGGGCCGCCCCTTTGCTAAGACTCGGACAGCAAGAGAGTTGCTAACGAATTTCTCAGTGATTACCTGAGTGGAGACCACGTGTTCTGTCTCCAGGACTGGATTCCAGACTCACAGGATAATCCAACGTCTTGTCTCTAGCCCCTGGGCCCAAGGCATAATGACTTGAAGACTCACTGGAACAGCTGCTCATGGAGTTTGCTGCAACTCCAGGCACTTTGGGTTTCAGTCCGCACCCTACATCAACTAGTCACCTGGAAATTTGCCTCAGAATCACTCCGCTGCTGTTTTCAAGCTTTCTGAGAAGAGGGGGTGGGAGGTGATTCTCCTGCACACCAAACCCCTGCTGGGGCCTGCCGCTTGGCGGGCGTTCAATAATCAAAGCTCCCTCTCCCTTTACAAATCAGCCTCATCCATGATATAAAATTGCCTTGGCGCATTACTGAATCAGACAGTTAAAATAAAAACTCCAGACACTGAACTGGATCCAGCTTCGATTGTACAAACGACCAACAGCTGGTTATTGAGTGGATTGTATGTGCCCGGCATTCCATCAGATGCTGTGTAGAAAATTAGTATCTCAGGTCTGGAAGTGTATGCCAGAAGAGGTCCACAGGACGGAGGCATCCATGTGAAGGAATTCCAAGATCAGGCCATCGATGGTAAAGACGGCCAATACTCTGAAGCATTTCCACTTACACATACTCATTACACGGGATAAGAAACTGGGGTATCTGGGAAATTACAACTTAACCAAAAGCATACAGTGAAAGACAGTTCTAAGCAAACTGTGATGGACAACCCATAGGGCTGCTTCTGAATAGATGAGTGTTTCAGTGGACCTCCACTCTTAGCTGAAGTATTTGTGTTAATCAGCTATGGCACAGACGTTTAAGATATGAAACAACCATGGGCAAAGGGCCTCTGTTTGTAGCAGAAGTCAGATGCCTGGAGTTATACCTTCTTGGCTTTAGCTGTACTGGCCACTGAAATTTGGAAGGCAGTCCGTCTTAGTTCATCACTATCAGGCATACTTCAGGAAGATAGAACCCAAGGCTAGGAAGTCAACCATGCGATGTTCCATAAGACACTTTGGGTATACTCAAACCCTGTCTGTTAGATACAGTGGTTCTTCCCCAGGAGTGGTGCTTGTCCCTCCCTTGTGTTGAGAAAACAGCAGGCAAACATTAGTGCACAGAGCTCAGGCTCACAGCCAGGTGCAGATCTTCATCTAGTCCGCTTCTAGATCCTGCACATTCCTGTGACTTATCTGACACCAGGAAACTGCCTGTGTACTCGTGGAGCACTTTATTTCCAAACTCACACTTTGCTGCACAGAGCAAAGCAAATCCTATTGAATGAGAGGAGGTTACATTTTGAGAAAACAGTCTTGCTGACCCACAAAGCCGTGGTGGGGTTTATTTCAATATCTCCTGCTCCCAGTGGGCAGAATTCTATTAAGGAGATGCTCTATTAAGAAGAAGTCTTATTAAGGAGAGGCATTTTAGTGGAAGGTATTTGTGATTCCATTCATTCAGCTGGCATGTGCTCTGCCTTTCCCATGTGCCAAGAGTCATGCTGAGTTTTGGTCATGGCCTTGTGAAGGCAACGATTCTGCCTAACCCTGATTAAATGAGTTTCGTAGAAACACCAGATTTCTGGTTTCATCATATCCAGAGTCTTTTTTATCTTCACAGATAATGGTCTTGTTAGTTTATGTTGAGACGAGGTGTGAGACTGGAGACATCCTTGGAGGTTAACGTGGATAATCCCAACTGTCATCTCACTGCGTCTCGTGGCAGATGTCCCCTGGCCCACCTGAGCTACATTCACATCTCTCCCTTCCGTCACAGGCACCAAGTGAGCACCAGAGCCATTGCAATACTGACCATCCTTACACCAATTTTAGCCACTGCTGAAAGCATGTTTGTCGTGTGTCCAATGCCACACAAGCTTACAAGTGCAGAAACTGTTCAGAGCAAAAGGTTAGCACAGCCGTGTTTACTCAGGACAGCGCACGAGGCAATGTGACTCAAGGACTATGAAGGCCAAAGATGACCATGGGCAGGACATGCGAGGTGAGACACTCGTGGTATCAAAGGGAGCCATGCAGGATACGAACATTAAAGCCAAGAAAGGCTGCACAAAGCGGCTGAGCTGTGCAAGACCATCATCTGCGAAGATAGAGCGCCTCGAAGGTGTGAAACCATAAATCTGGTGTTTCCATGACACTGTCCCGGCGGTGTCTCCTCTGCCACAACCCAGTGACGGTCACCTGCCAGTGTATGATGGACTCTTTGGAACCCAGACAAAAACTTTTCTTTGCCCATCCACCAAGAGTTGAGAAAATTAGGCCAGTCACAAAATGCCCATTGTATAAGGGATCTCTGATGTCAAGCTTCGAGGAAGAAGATGAACATTCACCACAGCAACAGAGACCCACCTGTAAATATAAAGCAAAGACTGATCCATTCGTTTATTCTCAGTAGAGGTCCTGTGACACTTTGTATCGAGTATGTTCTTGATGTGTGCTCTTTGAATCAAGTTTGTTTAAACATTCAATACTCTACAAGAAGATTAGAGCGTGGCGTGGACGAGATCCCTTGCCTGTGGAATGATGCTCCGCAGGCAAGAGTGAATTGCAAATAGGTTACAAATCAATGGACGTGTTTCAGATGGCAGCGGGACTGTATGGGAGTAAGACAAACGACATCAAGACAAACTACTTTCCACGTGTGCTCAGACGCATTTTCCTGCAGAAGATGGGCTTGTAGACTCAGTGACTGAAGAAAACGGCCATGTCACAAGGAAGAGTGAGCTCAAGGGAAAGAATGGAGCCAAACACGTGGGAGATCAAGTGGTCTGGACAGCGGCACTCAGGGGACGGAGGCAGCTGCGGGTGTGGGCTGCTGGGAATACTATGAATGTTTAGACTGGGGAGGGGCAGTTACTAGCTTCCCTTGCGTACCCACGGGTGAGCCCAGCAGGCTCCAGGGGAGGGTTCCCAGGCCGCAGATACCCGTACAACCTGGATTAAGTTCACGGGCCGTAAAAGAAAACAAAGACACGAATGTGAGAAATGGAACACGTGAGAAGGAGGCAAACACTCGAGAAAGGGTCGGTGAGAGTGAACAAAATGGTTATAAATGTTTACGAAATTACCAAGGAGTGAACTGAACGCTATTGAAAGTAGGTTATGAATTAGATCTTGTGTTTCAAGGGCTATGTGCCTGGAACAGACTTTATTCCGAGGGAAAAAGAAGAGGAGAAGCACTGGGAGACTTTAAGCATTGTGAGGGAATGGTCACCATCTAGTCGAGACTTAAAACCTTCAACTGTTCTTGTAGGAGGGCAACGAAGTCAGAAACCTGTTTTATTGCTCAAAGCTCTAGATAGCATTGGTCTGGACAAGGGTTGATCAGCAGAGATGAGACAACATGGACGGATTCACGGTGGATATTGGGGCAAGAGAAAAATATAGACAAGAACAATTGCTAAGTGTTTGCCTTGAGCACCATGTAGCGGTCCTTGCGCAGGACACGGGTAGAAGCTGGAGATGTGGAAGGAAAGGCCTTCTGTCGGGTGGGGTTGCCTCTGACATTCCTTCAGCTAGCCAAGTGGAACAGTCAAGTGAGCTTTAATCATATTTTTGGGCCCCTGGGACTTCTCAAAGCTGAAGACACAAACTGTGGAGTCGGCAGCTGCTTGGTGCTATTTAAAGCTATGGGTAAAGGCTAGAACACCTAGGGAAGAGATTAAATAGAGTCGGGAAGGTGCCTTGGGTGCTGAGCAAGGGAGAAATTCAAAGAAGCAGTTTTCCCCATTAGATCACACCAGCAAAAAATAAAATCTTCATTGAAGTTAAGGGGAAATGTTTCCTTTAAAAGGCACTTCTGTCACCATTCAGGAAAATGGTCACAGCCATGTTATAGAAGAGACTAATGTGTGGGGGAGAGAGGAAATGAACTGTGTTAGACAAGAGCCCATGGGACAGAGAGGAAATGTCCAAGGGAACCACACCAAGTGCAAGAAGACCCAGCCACTTAGGGGAAGGATCTCTTGTTGCTTATGATGGAATTCTCTTTAAATTTTATTTTCAGAATTACTAGGAAAGGAGAAGAAAATCTTTCTCTTCCCCTCTCCCTCTTCCTCTATCTTACACTGAGTACAGCGTACTAACACAGACACAGGAAGACACACACACACACACACACACACACACACACACACACACCTGAGGCCAAATGTCAGCATCAGAGAACATCGGATCTTGGAGCTATCAAAGGCCTTGCAGCAACTTTAAGGTAGCCAGGAAAGAACCACGAAATCAAAGTGGGAAACAGTTGTGACCAAGAGAGACATCATCCCAGAGAAGAAGAACAACTCCAGAAGCCAAGTCTGTGTTTTTTCTCATTATTGGAAAACTGTGACTTGATGTTCAGAAGCAACGAACAATAAACAGCATACCGAGAAGCATGGGGGAAAGAACAGACCAGCGTGGACGAAGGGGAACAGAGGACCGAGTACAGTCTGCTCTGCTCCCCAAGGCTGCTCACAGCCACGCATGTCAGGCAGTCTCGACACAGTGCCCTGGCTGACAGCACAGAAGAGACTGAAGACTCAGCTCATTCTAGAGCATGTCAGTTCAAGAGGTCTGAAAGTATGCAGATAACCTTAGACAAAAATATTATAACAATACTCTAAAACTGTTTGTCTGTATTTTACTCCTGCTAGCTCTCCCTTTCTGAGTACAGACCTTCATAATTGCTGAATCATAGGCACTCTAAAGAACGACAGGATTAGGACTGGAGGGATTGCTGCATGGTAAGAACGCTTGCTGCTCTTGAACAGGGGACCTGGGGTTTTTTCCCAGAGCCCACATGGCGGCTCACAATTATCTGTAACTCCAGTTCCTTCTTCTGGCCTCTATTTGCATGTGGTACACAGACATATGTGTAGGCAAATACACATGCAAAAATTTAAAAACAAAGAAGAAGAACACTGGACTTACCCATCTAATCTGTGAAATGAGGAGAATTTACTTCAACAATATAGCCATTTCTTCCTACTTCTCCTGGGCAATCTGGAGCTTCATTATATATAAACTTAAAGGAAATATCAGTTTCAGTGTTCCTGCCTCAACCTCAAGTCACAATCTACAAAACCACAAATGTGCTGGTTACAATGAAAAGCATCCAATAGCGTCAGGAATTTTCAAAGCGGCTGCTCAAGGCCATGAGGAAATGTGGCTGTGAGCTCACAGAGCTTCTCCAAAGCAGAACACAGCTTCTCACTCTGGGTCTGTGTGATTCCCTCTTCTTCCCCAGAGAACAAAATACAAAGCCACCGTTAGTCACGTGTACCTAGGCAAAAAGACTCTCGACACACAGATTCCTTCTGACCTAACATGAAGAGGAGGAGGGCCAGGAAGAGGAAGGACAACAGCAGCAATAATGGAGAGAATGCCAGCAACCAGCCCGTGAGGTTATAAGGGGCAGATGGGCGAATAAATATAAAATATTAAAAACTGGCATCTATCAAGATAGGCCACGTTCATTATCTACTCTGCAACCAATTACAGGAGATACAGGATGAGTAGGTTGCTACCAATAGTGAGAAGAAGCAGGATTAGTTAGCAGCCACAAAGCCCTGCGCCCTATGTGTTTCTATTCCTCTCTTCTATCACAGTCACACCATACCCACACTGTTGTCCCCTTCTCCGTATTTATTGTCATCCCAGGTAGCCTTCATCGTCAACTTGACACAGCCTTGAGATGATCGGCCTGCGGGCAGGTCTGTAAGGAAGCCTAATTATTATTTGATGCAAGAAGACCCACCCCACTGTGGGTGAAGCCATCCCTGGGGTGAGATGTAGGGCTAGCTAGCCAAGCAGGAGCCTGTGAGTGAGCATGAGCATCAGCTGGCAGGCAGCCATCTTCCATGGTTTCTGCTCCAGATTCCTGCCTTGATTTCCCTCAGGGATGGACGACCTGGAAGCATCCGAGGAAACAAGCCCTTTGCTCCCAGCAGGTGCGTTCAGTCGAAATGTTTTATCACAGCAAGAGAATGAAACCAGAGCAATTGTTTCATCTTCTGACTCATGGGTGTCCTTCTCCTCAGAGCCGCCGTATTTGAATCTAACACTCATTAAAAACCTACCTTGGCAATTATATTCCATAATTGTTCCCGTCATTAAATGTAACTTTGTTTCTTACTCTTCATTGCTTTGGTGTGAACATCTTATTACTTTGTTCCTTTATTAAATATTATGAACATATCTTTCCTGTGAAAATCTAATTATGGTAACTCTTACGAGATATATACCTTAACAGAATCCAACATTAAACAAAAATAACTTCCATTTAGGGATACATATTAACCAAAATGGTAAAGAAAAGCAAAGGGCTGATGACATTCTGAAAATGTGGAAGAAAGGAAGATTGAGATTTGTGTTCCAAAGGCCTTTGAGTGACTAGAAATGTCTATCAGGATTTTACTGGATTTGCTGAAGGATGATTGGAGAGGGACAATTCCAATCGGACACATTCAGCCAAATATACTTACCAGGATCCTATTGTGCCTAAGCTTTGGGGTTATACAATATATGCATATTTTAAAAACAGATACATGTTTTTAAAAGATACAGCACGCTTCAAGATTCTTCATTTAAGCCACCTTGAGTTAGTGTTCTAGATATCAGATCATTAAGTCAATCCAATGAACACCAACCCGTTCACATTTCTACAAATGTTTAAATCTTCCCATGAGTGAAAGCTTCCTTTTCACAAGGGCAGAACTGCATTCTTAGAACGTAAGTGACTTCAGAGGCCCCTCCCTTCTCATTGCCCTGGATTTTTCTCTGCACTGATTCTTTTAACGCCAGCTACTCACAAAAGACTAAGAGGTCAAATCCCAGTCAATGAGAAGACACAGGTGCGTCTTCTGACTCACAGCGTGTCAAAATAAAACCCAAGTAAAGTTCCCATCCTGATATGTTTGCTAGGCCAGTTTGCATTCTGACACTTTTTTTTTCCAAAAGAAATGCCTTGTCTACTTTTGACTTGATCATGTGTTCGTTTATGTGACACTGATATTACTCTTTAATTCCAACACACTGAAGCAGGAACTGAGACTCAGCTGGACTCAAGTCCTCACGTAGAATCATCGAAGTCCCCAGTTTCATGTGAAATGCTCACACTCTGAAGTTTAGGCAAAGCAAACACACATAAAAGTTATCAACATTTTAAAATAATATTGAGGAATTGGCTTGTCAATCAATTGCTGTCTGTGTTTTCTTATCTGAGCAAGTCACCTGGATTGAAGCTTAGCAGCCATGTCAACTACTAAGATCTCACTCCATTCCATGCTGAGAAGCCTCAGAAGCCATGGAATTCCTCTCTCAAAATCCTCCAAAAGGATGCTAATTATTAAGTAGAAAGTTAGGAGCAAAATAAACTATGCATAATTATAGAAGTAAGGAATACATTTTAAAACAATCCCTCCTCTTGTATAGAAGGTGACAGACTCAGCTGGAAGGAGTTTTTTGCATTGGCTCCAGCTGAGGTTGTACCGGGCTATAGTCAGCAGAGCAAACTGCATGTCTTCATGAGTTCCAGGTAGAAGCCTAGGTCAAGTGTCAAATTCAGGAAACCTGATCTGAAAATGGAATCTTTGTCATTGTTCTTGAACCTCCTGCCCACTTCTGGACAATGGACTTGGTGTTGGATGAATAAGCAAAACAAAGACTATGTTGTTTGGTACGTTCCTTGGTAAAATAGGGACATCAATGTCCAAGTCTGAGTTCTTCTCAAAATTAGGCAGAATAATTAATGGAAAGTTTCTGTGCTGTCTTGGGATTTAAGGTGTTGCCTTCCGGCCCCTTGCCCAAATCAAATTTTAAAAAGTCAATTTTATGTTGGAACATTCAGAGCGGCCTCCTTGAGGATTATGAATTCTATTAATATTTGTCTCTCAAATAAAAGAACAATTGGGGGGAAAATTGCACTCCGAAAAATCCATTTTAAATGAATGAGAGTGAAGCAGTAAATAATGAAGAAGAATGTAGACAGATTCCAGAAGAGACTTGGGCCATTTTGCTGCTAATAGGTGCCACAGACAGTTCATTACTGATAAATGCAGAATAATGATGTCCTTAATGAGTCTTTTCACGCACAAATTCATCATAAAACAAGAGGATGAGGTAAAACAAAAAGTCTTTGAATAGCATTCATGCAGCAGCAAAACGAAGCATCATTTCATGTCCCTAAAAAGGGGCTGCAGATTTTAGGGACAGCCTCCTGAGAGTCCCTTTCTTGTGTCCCAACTTAATAGCTTTTCTTCTAATATCTCAGAGGTAAATTTCAACCTCTTACCTGAATTGGGACACAGAACCTAGAAGAGGCAGCTCTGAAGCTTGCGCCGAAGTGCCTCTGTGTCCTTCTACTGTCAGTTGACCTTGAACACTGTCTCGGTGTTGGTTTTCTCACTAGCAACAGGGAGACACCCGGTGCTGGCAACTGAACCCGAACCCTAACCCTAAAACTAACCCTAACCCTTTGTATATTCATGTGTGGAAGTCCTAGCACCCCAGTGCTCCCACATGTGCCTGGACCATGTATATAAATAAGGGCCTGAAAACAGTCAATTTACATCAAAGCGAATGCTGTAGGGTGGTCCCTGGTCCAATATGACTGAAGTCATAAGAAGAGATCAGGCCACAGAGACACCTAAGAAAATGTGTCCTCCTCCTGAGGACACAACACAGCTATCTGCAAGCCAAGAGGGGATGGACTTGGGAATCCACTCTGTGCGTGCCTTGATTCTGTACTCCAATCCTCTAGAATTGTAAGATCATAATAAACTACTGTTTCAGCACTGGCCAACCAACAGAGTTAGGTGCTGAAAAGTTAGACCATAATTTTGGCTAACTACTCAAGCGGTAACAACTCCTTAAGTCTTTGGCACTTGCCAGCAAAGAAGTCATTTGAACATAGATGTTGTGAGGGAAGAAATATCCTTTGAATTAACACCACAAAATTTACCTATGCTTCAAAAGTCATGGCTACCACTGCCTCTTGCCTTCTGCATACATTTTACAACACAGGTCTTTCTGAGCAAATCACAGACCCTGTGAAGGCTATGGTGAAAGGTTTTTGGAGGCAAAAGGGTAGCTTGGAAACAGAGATCCAAAGTTGTATCGAAAAGTCACACCACGCAAAAGAATCTCAAGCAAGAGATTTATTGGGTGGGTGGACACAAAGTGACTGGCTCTGAGCAGGAAAGGAGGCAGTGGTGAGCTGGCCTGGATGGCAGGCTTTAAAGGGATTATGGAGCATGCGCATAGCAAAAATACAGCAGCAGTGGAAACACGGCAGAAATGCGTCTCGGAGACCCTTGGTGCTGAGTCACTGAAGGCAGGGAAGGGAGTGAGGATGGGGGAAACTCTTCGGCGGTTCTTCGTGTACCCAATGTATGAAAGCAAAGCAAGTCGACCTGACTTCAGATAGATAGTTTCATAGCTTTGGGTGGCAGAACACTAAGTAGGCCCCCCAAGTTTTGACTCCTCAGGTGTGCATACACAGAGCCTAGATAATCCTCTCTCCCAGTGACGGTGGGTAGAATGTCTGCGTAGCTATTGGTGTAACTAGGTCCAGGTCTCTGGTACATGTGACAGAACAACGGCTGCTGTGGCGACCTTACGTATAGAGAAGACTGTTCCGAGTACCGCCTCCTGGGCAGGAGGAGAAGGCCAGATGCGCTTAGGGCGGAGCAACACACCCCTTTTCTGCGCACGGATGCGCACATACTACTCTAGTACTCGGAGTCTTACCTCACCGCTGCTTTTTCTTCTTTTACAAATAGAGAGGCTAATAAAACAAAAGCCCTGCTTTCTTCTTTCCATATTTCAAGTGTGGAAACCTTTCCGCCACTGAACAGGCTCAATTATGGAATATCCTTGGAGAAACATTTACCGTGAGAAGGTAGTTCCTAGCAAGATCGAAGATCAGACACGGAGTTATGGGAATCCTGTTTTTGTAAGTAGAAAAAGAATAGATATTAAAACTTAGCACTGCCACCCGATCTGCCTCCTGCCTCCTATCTGAGCCTGGCTACTGTTTTATATCTTAACTCCACATTTTCATCTGTGAAATAGGGTCACTAATGTCACAGCAGAAGATAGCTTTTATCAGGGTACAATCGAGTGTGTGGTTCAACATTGGTTTTTCTGTAGCTGAATCCTTGAGAAGACGTTGTCTAATTTCAGTCTGTTTTTATCAACCCCTGAAGAAGTCCTGTTCCCACCCATGAGCGAGTCCATCTAGATTGTAAGGGCTCTTGCAGGGTGCGGTCTGCAGGGTGGGGCTCCACTTCTGGAGGGCCCCACCCCTACTCAGTCCACAGCAGTGGGGGAGGGGAGATGTTTCCCCGCAGCTCTGCCCCCTACCCAGTCTTAGGCTGCTGCATTCCTCCCAAATGGAGGCAGCCACCGGACAGAAGAAGCATAAAGAATACCTCAGCTGAGCCGGGGATACTTCCCTTCCGAGCTGCAACACTGGGGACCCCGTCCCATCTCAGAGCTATATGGTCCTGGGCTCCCAGTTGCCAGAGCACTTTCCATCTCTGTTGGAGCTGAATAAAAACCCTAACGTGGACTCCCTGCCCCCCACTCCATGAAAAGCTCTCACATGCTCTCAGTTGTTATATTTTTGCCTACTTTGGGTATTTTACATATAAAATCGTAAGCCATACAGCCTTTCGTGGCTGGCTTCTTTCACCAACCACAGTGTGCTCAAGAGTCATCCATTTTGTGATGAAAATCTCTGAGAATTCTACAGCTCATCTCTGCCTATTTTGTGCAAGACAGACACTCCCTTTCATAGTGGCCTTGGCTAAATACCAATGAACCTTTTCTTGTAATCTTTCAGACACTGGGAATTTGTTACTAAGGAAAGCAGACTTTCTTCATGGCTGTAACATTCTGTATATTGAAATAATTGATTCTCGAGTTTCAACAATTTATACGCACCCAAGGCTGGGAGGGTGGCTCAATAAAAAACCGAACATGGCTAGTCCCTGGAACCCTTGGTTTGTTGTGGTTTTCTTGTTTTGTTTTGCTTGTTTGTTTGGTTTTTTAAAGCCAGACATGACAAAGGCACCTGTAATTTCAATGCTAGGAAAGTAGAGACGAGAAGATTGAGAGCGTTTGCTTGCCCTCAGTCTACAGGAATCATTAAGCCTCAGATTCATATGGAGACCCCGTCTCAAAAACAAAGGTAGAGAGGAATTAAGAAGGGCACACAATCTGGCCCTCCGTGAAGTCACGCACGAACACACACACACACACACACACACACTTACCTGTCATCAGCTTTCCCCATTGATCTTAACTATAAGCTGAATATTGTTCCTCCCATAAAAAGTATGAGCGTCCACCCTCTAACCCCTTAGAATAAACTTCATTTGAATACTCTCAATAAAAAGTCAAATTAATATGAAATCATTAGTGGGAAGGTCATGATCTAATTAATTCATGATTTTTCTCCTAAATAGAAAGTAGGGAGAGGTCCGCAGGGAGAGCATCACAGGAACATGAGCCAAGGATTGCTTTACTCATTGTAGGTGTGCGTGATATGGGCATGCCACAGAGGCGAACTTTGTAGACTCAGTTTCCCTCTTCTACCTCCATGTGGGCTTCAGGGATTCCATTCTGGCTGCCAGGCCTGTGTCACAGGAGCCTTTATTAGCTGAACCATCTCACCCTCCCAAAGAACTTTAATGAAGCCTCTATAACCACAGACTGCTTGCAAAAAATTGAGGGAAAGACTGAAACTCCTCTCACAGAGCATGCTCCCTCTGCTGACTCCTGGACCCGGGGTTCTTAATCTCAAGAACTCAGACAATAAATTCCTGTTGTTTATAGCCACCTCGTCTATAGTTCTCTTCACGGCAGTCCCAGGACATGCTGCAGGCCTAGCCTGATATCGACCAACACTGAGGTCACACGCCCCCAGCTGGGTTCTCTGTGGTCTGCCCTGTGGGTCCCTTTTCCTTCAAACACAAAAGCTGACACTCATGTGCACATTTTCAGAAAACTACTGAGCCTTCAACAGTAGATATTCTCAAGACACTAAATATTTATCTCTGCTTTTCACTGAATCTCTGGGCTCTACTCTGCCTAGTAGACCACTGGGCCACTGTTGGGATTGGAGAAAATTAATATACAAGGTTGACACAGGGACAGCGGTGTGCCTGCGCTGGGGCATCTTTTAAAATATACCCTGAAATTTTCATCTTTCTTCCTGTCCTTACCAGACCATTAGACTCACCAGCCTTGGCCTTTGCCCATGCCCTGACCTTAAGCTCCTGTCCTGCCATCTTATGGTCCATCCTGAACCCAATAGCCACAGAGACCTTTCATAAAGCACAGAAATGATAAATTAAGATCTGACTATATTTTTGTGCTAGTTAGACTAAAACCTTTGGTTTGGTCTACAGGTACACCACAAGGCACACTGACAAATCCTAATCTTATCCCTGCCTTCCCTTACCATTCCCTGACTTGTTTCCAGAGTGCAAACCATTTGACCTACAGGTCTTACCAGTGTCTTCTCTCTCCATGGGGGCATCTGCATCTCCTCAGAAGGTTTTCTGACAATCAAGGCTTCATCTCAACATCATGTCCCCAGAGATGTCTTGCTTAACATCATAACAAAAGTGGTGACCCTCTCTCAAATTCCTCCCTGTTCAGGACATTAAGAAGTGTGTGTGTGTGTGTGTGTGTGTGTGTGTGTGTGTGTGTGTGTGTGTGTCTGTCTGTATCTATGTATGTGTGTGTCTGTGTCTATGTGTCTGTATGTGTCTATGTATGTGTAGTAGTACACCTACTGGGTGGTTCAGCCAGGAAGACAAGAAGGCACTTTCATAGACTCAAACCCTGCCAGACTTTATCAGAGGGAACCACTGTCATGGCAAGCACCATCCTCAACAGTGGAGCCCCAAGCATCTCAGCTCAGGTGGTTTTATTGATCCAGAATTCCTCAGGTGCAGGTCACAAGCAATCAAACACCTCCCACAGAAATCCAACACCTGCAGACCAAACAAACCACAAGACTTAGGCAGACCCTCACCCAACAGTTCACAAAACAATTTCAAACATAATTAAAAATAAACTTCTCCAACATTTCCCCTTTTCTGTATTTTAAAAAAAAAAAAAAGCTTTACCTTTACAACACAATTTAACACTACACCAACAAAACTATTTACAAGAGGAACTATCATGAGATTTTTCTAATGCACAGGACCCAATGGTACCAAACATCTATCAAGCTTTGCACAATGTCTTTGGACAATAGAAAAACAATAATGTTTAATTATCTGGAATTCACTCACGATCTTCTGGGCTCCTCCAAAGAGTTAAGGTCACTTCTCTGGCTCTGCCTCTGCAGTGCACACAGCTTGTCCTCCAGGCTCCGGCTGGCTCCACTCCACTGCTGCTGTTCTTGGTGGTCATCCCATGGTACTGACATCTTCAGAATGCTGGGGATCTTCTGCTGCAACTGGGCTGCACTTTCACCAACAGCACCTCCTGGGCTCTCTTCACGGTGCCAAGCCTCAACTTGTCTGCATGACCCCTTCAATCTGGGCCTTCAACTACTACTAAGGCTGCACCTTCACCAGTGGCCTCTCCTGGCCTTTCACAGTGCCAAGCCTCAGCTGCTCTCCATGACCCCTTCATGCCCTCAAAACTAGCACCACCTGGGTGGCTCTTACAGCACCAAGTTCTGCTACCGGCATGAGATACAACCTCCGCCAGTTCCAGAAGACAGTTTCTGTGTGCTGACTCTTAGGAAACGCTTTCCAGATTTTAAGATAAAGTCTGGTTTGCTAGAAAAATAACTGGTCACTTTGTCTGTAGTAAGGGTTCCCTCGTGGAATGGAGTTCTCATCACCATAGCAGACGTTTCTTATCAGGACCTTTTATAGACAGGTTTGTAGTGGGGAAAAAAACTGTTCAGTTTAACTAAGCGGCGTTTTGTCTCTAAGCTGCTGCTTCCACTACAGGGGTCCTGGGCCACTGGGAAGAAATCTCCAGTTGAAATATTCTGGCCATTTGGCATTCTTTATCACCACCACTAAGGGCAAACATACACCCTTCTTCGTAGACCTCAAACACAGCATCTTGAGCTTCACACACATACAGTGCAGCTATCAGAAAACTCAGTCAGTGAAACAGCACGCTACCACCAGCAGCGGGAGGGAACATCAGCTCCGTGATCTGGAAAATCTCTAAGATCTTTGTTTTTTCCTGCTCCCAGCTGAATTCTTTTATCTCTAAGGGCCTCTGTTCTGTGGCTCTCACCTCAGAGCTTTTTTCCTCATTTATCTATTAATTTCACAGCCCGTTCTCTTCACAGAAGCTCATTTCCTTTTTCGCTCTCCTTTTCCTTCAAGGGACTTCTACTCATTATTTTTGTGTATATGTAATGTCTGTCCTCTAATAGCTGTCCTGAGTGCACTTTACCAGACTCTTTGAGGTCTGGAATTTCTTTTTCTTCCTTGTCTCCACGTTGGATTAGCTGGCATGACGTCAGTTCCCTACGTTAGTACACCATTTGCAGTAGTACACCTATTGGGTGGCTCAGCCAGAAAGACAAGGAGGCATTTTCATAGACTCAAACCCTGCCAGACCTCAGCAGAGAGAACCACCATCTTGGCCAGTACCAGACTCCATGGTGGAACCCCCAGCTCTCAGCTCAGGTGTTTTTATTCATGCAGCACTCCTCAGGTGCAGATCATAAGCAATCAAACATCCCCCACAGAAATCCAACACCTGCAGACAATACAAAACACAAGACCTAGGCAGACCCTCACCCAGCAGTGCACAAAACAATTTCAAACATAACTAAAAATAAACTTTCCCAACATGTGTGTATGTCTGTGTGTGTCTCTGTGTGTGTTTGCGTGTCTGTGTGTGTGTATGTGTGTGTCTATGTGTCTATGTCTGTGTCTATGTGTCTGTGTGTCCGTGTGTGTCTGTGTATGTGTGTGTTCTGCCCCCAACTTCCCATTTGCAAAGTGATCTGATGTACTGATATATTTAATATTGATCTCATTTGCTTCTGTATTTCCAAAAGACTAGGAGTTGAATAGACTCCCTTGTAGGTAGACAGATAGAGGGACCAGTAATAAAGATGGTGAACCCCAAAGTGGCTGGCTTCTTCTTCACCATCCTGGTTAGAGACAAAAATAGCCTGGCAACTTAAAACAAAGGTCTTGTGGGCTAGCGTCTCCCACTAGCAGACCCCGCTGCTGGACTGGCTCAACAAAAGAGGCCTGGTCAGGGAATGTTACACACAGTTGGAAGACAATCAACCATCCTGTCTTTCTTCAAAATGACCAACCTGAAATTGGTGGAGGAAAAGTCTTCAGAGACTTTAAAACCTCAGCCCTTGAGAAAAGAGAGGATATTTCAGCTTTCTGAGTCTCTGCTCTGCTTTGCAAAGGGTCTTTTTCCTGTGTGTCTGCTACACTCATGTGTCTCCTTACCTCCAATGCATACCTGTCTTCAAGCGCTGGGTCTGTCTGCAGCTGTCTGCCCTGTTTGAGATGTCTCTGCTGCTACCTGTTGTGCTAGAGAATGTTCCTGCCATTTGATTCTAACCGCCAGACAAAGGGAACTCGAATCACCGCCCCCTAGACTGTATTATTCCCACGTAGAACAGTACCTGGCACACAATAGTTGATGAGCAAATACCATGAAAACTAAGAAAGAACACATGAATTAATGACTCTGACAAAAGGATGGATTGACAGGAGAAGCCAACCTTGGGGCAGGGTTGTTCCGCAGCTGTGCACAGTGTCACAGATGCCCTGTGGGGCGGGGGGTGGGGGCATTGACACAGTGTCACAGATGCCCTGTGGGGGGGGCACTGACACAGGTCTCAGACCGTGTAGAAACTGCCAACTCGTGTGTCACAAGACCCTCTTCTCCGGCTCCAGGTTTTCCTGTACTGCCCCAACCGTTCTAAATTATGAACTTGGTAGAGCCGGCAAGTTCAGAAGTCCAAGTTTGCAGTGTCCGGGGCATCACGACCTTCGTTCTGCAGATTCTTCCAGAACCTAGTCAGAGTCCTCAATGTTACTGTGTGGGAATTACAAAGCCCACAGTCACTGTTTCCCGGAACTCCTCTACCCACAGACTTTTAAGGAGCTCTCAAAGCTCACACCACTCTGCTCTCTGGCCAATGAGAAAGCATGCAAGCCTCCTTTGAAAGACAGCTGCTGGAGAAATGTTTGTTACTGGGGTCCCTGAATGGAGAGCCAGGGGCCTGTCCTGGGGCAGCTGTGCCTGGCACAGATCGGCTCCCTGTGAGACCTTCCTGAGTCTGAAATGGCTCACCACACACCACCTAATGCTCCACACCATCTGGCTCCAACACCCCTTCCTTGCTGGAGTTTTTATTTCCGAAGCAGACTCCCAGGCACCCCGCTGGGTGAGCACAGAAGCTGCTACTAATTAAAGTCTATTTTGTGATCAGTGAGGAGGGTTCTGCACTTCAACTGTTCTCTGTCAATCTGCCGGAGACGCTGCAGAACCCCCAGGATTTTCACGCATCTCAGATCCTGGGTCACCTGGACACTGACCCATAAAACCCAGGAAGCAAACACACAGTGCAAAAGGCAGGTGGGGTAAGGTATTACCTCACGGGTAAGCATTTGCCTGACATGTACAAGACTCTGGGATGAGCCCCAGTGTGTGAGGGTTAGAATAGGGAGGAAGAGACTATGAAAGTGTGTTTGATAAATCCATGCTGCAAGGTTTTCTAAGAGTTGTGCTAATATATAGAGAAAAAAATTAATATGTTCTGAAATTTTTAATATATTCTGAAAAAATAATGCATTTTTTTAGTATATTCTGATCCTGGCTTCTCCTCCAACTCCTCACAGATCCTCCCTCCCCCACCCACCCAACTCTATGCCCTTTCTTTGTCTTTCTTTAGAAAACAGACAAACAAAACAGAATTTATTTTTTTTAAATTAACACACACACACACACACACACACACACACACACACACACACACACAAACCAGAAAAAGTCCAAGAAATACTCATACACAAAATCCATAAAAACATTAAATTGGAAACCACAACATACAATCAAAAGACCAGTAAGACAAAAAATACCAAACAAAGCCACATGAGACCCAAAATACAAAATGGTACAAAACTACCAGTGAGTTCATTTTGTGTTGGCATCTACTGCTGGCCTGGGGCCTGCCTTTCAGTGTAGTTACTCAGTGAGACTCCATGGGAGAAAACCAATTTTTCCTTTCTTCACAGTTGCCAGCTGGAGATAGCTTCTTGGCTAGGAATAGGAACCATTCCATTTCCCCTCAGTGCTGAAACCCATCTGCCTTGAACCTGTGCAGGCCCTGTACTGCTGCCCCAATCTCTGTGCACTGGTACGTGCCTCAATGCTGCTGAGTCCTCAGTGTCATCTGCCTCCACCATCTCCTCCTCCTCCTCCACCTCCTCCACCTTCTCCTCCTCCACCTCCTCCACCTCCTCCTCCACCTCCTCCTCCACCACCTCCTCCACCTCCTCCTCCTCCACCTCCTCCACCTCCTCCTCCACCACCTCCTCCTCTACTTCCACCTCCTCCTCCTCCTCCTCCACCTCCTCCTCCTCCTCCACCTCCTCCACCTCTCCACCTCCACCTCCTCCACCTCCTCCTCCACCTCTCCACCTCCTCCTCCACCTCCTCCTCCACCACCTCCTCCACCTCCTCCTCCACCTCCTCCTCCACCACCTCCTCCTCTACTTCCACCTCCTCCTCCTCTACTTCCACCTCCTCCTCCACCTCCTCCTCCACCTCCTCCACCTCCTCCTCCACCTCCTCCTCCACCTCCTCCACCTCCTCCTCCTCCTCCTCCACCTCCTCCTCCTCCACCTCCTCCTCCATCTCCTCTTCCTCCACCTCCCTCTCCTCCACCTCCTCCACCTCCACCTCCTCCTCCTCCACCTCCTCCTCCTCCTCCTCCTCCACCTTCTCCTCCACCTTTACCTCCTCCTCCTCCACCTCCTCCACCTCCACCTCCACCTCCACCTCCTCCTCCTCCACCTCCTCCTCCATCTCCTCCTCCTCCTCCACTTCCTCCTCCACCTCCTCCTCCTCCATCTCCTCCTCCTCCACCTCCTCCTCCACCTCTTCCTCATCTCCACCTCCTCCTCCGCCTCTACCTTCTCCTCCTCCACCACTACCTCCACCACCTCCATGTCCACCTTGCCCACCTCCTCCTCCACCCACACCTCCACTCCCACCACCCCCACCCCTGCTCTTTCAATCTTTCAGCCTCCTCTTCTGCATAGCTCCCTGACCCCTAAGGGGAAGAGATTGATGAAGACATCCCATTTAAGCCTGAGTGGTGTGCATCTTAAGCTATATTTTCTGTCCTGCCTGGTGAGCTATAGCTTTACCATCCATAAAAGAGAAAGCCACATATTCTAGCTTCACTTTGTGGCTGTGACAAACACTATGACCAAAGCACCTTGGGAGATGAAAGGTTAATTTGACGTACATTTTCAGGTTAGCCCATATAGTAGGAATTAGGACAGGAACATAAAGGAGAAACTGTGGAGGAATGCTGGCTGTTATCTTACTTTAGGCTGTTGCTCACCTAGCTTTCTTATACAACCCAGGACCATCTACGAGGTGCCTTAGCCAGGGTTCTATTGCTGTAAAAAGACATTGTGACCACAGCAATTCTTAGAAAGGAAAACATCTAATTTGGGCTTGTTCACTGTTTCAAAAATTTAGTCCATTGTCATCATGGCAGGAAGAATGTCAGCACACAGGCAGACATGGTGCTGGAGAAGGAGCTGAGAGCACTACATCCGGATATGCAAGTAGCAGGAAGAGAAAGACACTGGGACTGGCTGCAGTTTTAGAAACCCCAAAACCCACCCCCATGTTGGTTTCCTCCAACAAGTCACATGTATTAATTCCTCTAAAGTAGCACCGCTCCCTGATGACCAAGCATTCTTTAGCCTGTGGGGACCATTCTCATTCAAACCCCCTCATAAGGGATGGTGCTGCCCACAGTGAACTGGAACCTGAGAACACCTTCCAATTGCTTTTGAGGAAGCCAGAACACATGATAATTCCTGGGATTAAAATTGGCCAAAAGATGGCGTGTTCAAGTGCTTTTTGTACAGGGTATTTATTTACAGCTCTGGAGTATATTCACTGTAAATTCAACATCATCACATAAAAAGAGGCTTTCCTTCAGTCTTTGTCCCATCCTCCTAAATGTACGTAAGGGACACCAACCGTAACAGAACCAACATAATTTCTTTCAGCCCTCAAGTTTAGTGAGTTGGCCATTTATCTGTGCCCTCTAAGCCTTGTGCCTCTCATTTGTCAAGCAGGCATAATGACTACCTCATAGTAAATTTTTAACATTTTATTAAGCAGTGCAATTTCACAAAACTAAGTATTTCTAAAAACTACATTTTTGCTTCACGTATAGTTTTAATTCATTCTTAGTGAATCACAATTTAATGTCATTTCTAGAGTATTGTTCTCATTTATAGAGTAAAAATGAAAGGGGAAATGGAGTTTATGTATGTATAAAGATTACTTACATGGTACTTACCAGGATTAAGTTAACAAAAAATGATGGAATTTGACTTCATAGAAAAATAATAATAACTGTAGAAAAAATAGCAAATTTGCTGTGGGCAGCATCCCTTCTGACTGTGATGTAGTCATTATTCATCTCTGTGCTATTAAAGCTTCATTACTATAAGAATACACATGTCATTTATTAATTAAACTAGTTAAAATCGGGATGCCCATTCATATAAGCCACCCTTTGGAATACAGAAGAATTTTAATTAATATCCTAATTTTCACTATTACTTTATGCGTGAAACAGAAGAAAGATGGGCTATCCAGTTCACTTGATGCGAAGATTGACAGGCCGTGGCTACGGCACGCCTCTGTGACCCTCACATGCGGCAGAGTACGAATTAGCGTTGGGAGACACAGCTGGCTCTGTGGTGAAGACTCTGTATGCTTTTGCAGATGGCCTGAGGCTGATTCCCAGTACCCACACTGGGAGGCTCCTAGCTACTTGCAACTCCAACTTCAGGGGGTCCGACACCCTCTTCTGGCCTCCACGGACACCTACACTCACGTGTGTGTGTGTTTGTGCATATGTGGTTTTCTGTTTTAATTACTTTTCTCTATTGCCGCTGTTCACACAAGCTCTTAAACATCATCTAGCACACACAAGTGACTGATCAATGATTTTAATTTGCCATATTTTACTCTGCACGATGCATGATAAATGATTTATGACTGAGTATGAATATGAGGCTATTCAGACATCATCGTTTCTGTCATGATACGGCCTTGCTAATAAAAATGCTTAAACCAATGTCTGGAACAACCCTCTTAAAAATATCACACGATCTAGCAAGCTATGCATACCAACAGAAGTTCAACACAAACAAATTTCATTCCCTCTTAACAACTGCGTGTGTGTTGGAGTTGTTTCTGTTTGCTATTAGTTTCCTCTGAGTGTTTTCCTTCTTGGTTTAAGTTAAGAGACGTTCCTATGTGAATGTTAAGGTTGTCGGCAGACAATCTACATCTAATGACATGCCTGGAAGATTAGCGTTTGAAGAAATACTCCTCGGTGAGGAAGGAGCTCAAGAACATGCTTGAGGGGTGTGGCTGGGATGGGGAAGACATAGTCCTCAGTGGGAAATACTGTAAGCATGGCTCTCCTGAGAATGTGTCTTCTTGGTGCCTTCTGGGTCAGTAAGAAATAGACTGGAATTTTGTTTCTAGAATCTGCAAGCCTCTTGAAAGTAAGAAAGGAGAGGCAGAAGTTATGTTCTACATAAAGAATGCAGCCTCTACAAATTTGTTAAAGATTTTAATTTTAATTAATATGTATGTATGGGAAAATGTGTGTGTGTGCTTGCATGCACACATGAGTTCAGGTGCTCCGTGGGGTCCAGAAATGGGCACCAGAGCCTCTGGAGATGGAGTTATAAGTGGTTGTGAGCTACCCAACACGGGTGCTGGGAGTCAAACTCAGGTCCTCAACAAAAGTTCACAGGCTCCTAACCACAGAGCCGTCTCTCTGACCCCCACCACTACTGTGTTCCGCACACCCCAGCACAGCAGCAGTATCTGTTGATTGAACTAATAATCAAAGGAACCCTGACCTTTCTTGCCTGTCTTTGGTAAAAGTTTTTATGTGGTTGTGGCTTGTTTGCGAATTTTTGCAATACTGCCAAGTGCAACATGCACTCTGTATGTCATAGAAGGTCAACAGGCAAACCAATGGAGAGCCCACCTGAGGATTCTTTCTCTTTATGTCTTTGCACAGATACAGTGTCCCAGCTGGATCCCAGTGGAGGCCAGAACAGGCCTGTCAGCCTCCGTGCAGACGGGAATGACACCTGGGCCAGCAGTGAGCCTTTGAGAGTGGCTGGCATGCACCATGCAGATGCTGAAGAACAGCGCTGAGCGCTGTTGAAAGTGACCAGAATCTCAGTTTAGACATTTAGCCTGTTCTCCACCCCTTCCCAGACACAGAGGCCTCAAGCCCCTTGTGGCTTTTTAAAATGAGATTTTCTGCTTACAGATACTTCATTCAATTTTGTAATTTCACAAGTAGCACGTTCCCTTCACGAGACTGAAGTTAACAGAACATTTAATTACCCCCAGTAAAAAGCTGCAGCGCCCACCTGAGATTTTATGTACCTTTAACTCCAAATCGTGCTCTTTTATGGAGCTCCTGGAGCTCAGAGGGCAACTGCTGGGAGTCAGCTCTCCCCTCCCACCCTGTGAGAACCGGCGAAGGAACTCGGGCTTGCTGGCGAGCGCCTTCATTCGCTGAGTCATCTGGCCAGCCCCAAAACTTGCTCTTTGATCTAAACTTTGTTGAACTAACAAATTCTTTAAAAGATACATAAAACGATCTCCCATTGCAGTTTAGATTCTTTTATACATCTTTATCCCGTCGGAGTTCCTAATTTAAAGGGTGCTTTTGCCAATGCTCCCAGAGAGTCAGAAAATACAGTGTGATGGGTTTCGGTTGACTAATCCCCGTCATTTTCTCTGACACAAAAACAGCGTCCACAATACAATACGGTCTGAATCACAAGACCGAAAGCCACGTCTGCCTTCTCTCCAGCCCCCCTAAAGGACTGTAGAGACCCCAGTGCTCTGCCTTCTCCTGGTCACCGTCCTGGAGCTGTGACTGTGCAGACACTGTTCACCACTGTGCGGTTTGAATGAAAATGTCTGCTGTATGCTCATAGGTTTGAATACTTGGTCCTCAGCTGGTGACCTGGACGGCCTTGTAGGAGGAGGTGTGTCATGAGGGGTGGGCTATCGAGTTTCAAAAGCCCCATGGGCCCCATGGGCCGCCTCCTGTTTGTGGGTTCCGTGAAAGCTCGAAGCTACTGCTCCAGCACCAGGCCTGTCTGCTTCCCACCACGACGATGGACTCGCCCATCTGAAACTGCAAGCGAGGCCCAAATTAAATGTTTTCTTTATAAGTCGCATCGGTCATGATGTCTCTTCACAGCAACAGAAAAGCGATGAAGATGATTGGTTTCTCTGAGCATCCTTTTGAGCTCCAGTAATGTCAACAGCAGGCTCACCGTCTAACTGTAGTGTGAGTGACTCCCACATCACGTCTAAACGGTCCCTTTAACCCCGGAAGCGTCGTCGCTTTCTGGTGTAAAATGTGTAGGATCTCTTTTCCAGCTACAGTTTCTCACTCTCTGTGCCTGCACAGACTGGGTTGTTCTGCCGGGACGGTTCAGCACTTTCTGATCTTTCAGCTGAGGTCACTGGCCTTTTAACAAGAGCCACTGCTGAGACGCCGGCTGCTTAGGTTGTCGGAAGGCCAGGCAAAGCTGGATTTCCCAGACCTATGATGGACCCAAAGCTCCAGCAGTTTGTCTCCATGGTCCTGCCCGTGTCTTGACGGCATTGCTGTGTAAGCCTCTTACAGTGATGCGGCACTCAGTTCTAAGCACGAGATGTTTGTTGTTTGTGTCCTGGTTTCAATACGCTGGCCCTGCCTCCTATGATTTAATTTCTGATAATATCGGAGCGCTTATTTCGTATGCGGCATTCTCTTGCCGGGACAGATCAGACTCCGTATTGATGCATCTGTTGCTCTGCTCGTTTCCAAACTGACAGTATCTCAGCACAGCACACACTAAAGCTTTAAATTTTCCTCTGAGGGATTAGAAAGAACTCTAGTGCTTTAGATTCTGTGTGATTTGCCAGAAAGAAAGAAAAAACACACACACACATTTTTGAGCTTTGGTCTAAAAAATATTGTATTATTTGTCTTCTCATTTTAGTTGGAGATAAACTAATTTAAGATGCCAGTTTCTCAGGGGCATTATGGTAATGCCACACATATTCAGACTTCACAGCGCCAATCAAATGTTCAAACTTATAAAAGATTTAAAAGATTGAAGTTATACATGAAATAAAACACAACTTGAACCACAATCAGTGGCTCATGTCTCTAACACCAGCACTCCGGAGGCTGAGGCTGGTACACATTTGAGGCCAGCCTGGACTACGTAGTGAGTACCAAGTCATCCTGGGATATAAAGTAAATCCTTGTCTTAAAAAATTCAGATATAATTTAAATATATCAACAATTAGGGATACTAACAAATATTACAACCTTAAATCGTTCAAGTGGAAATATATGCCCAGAGGTGTGAATTCAGGCACAAAATTCAACTATTCTAGATATTAAAATTCTTAACTTACTTTGTACCACTTGTGTTTAATATTATATAGTTATACTAAAAACGCTTCCCCCTCAGGAAACATGATAAATGTCTTCATCATAAAATTAAATATGTTTCTTACCTTGCATATTTAGTACACTTAAAGTAAATTACATACAACCCCTCAATTCAGAATCCATGTTCTGAAAGCATGAAATTCAAACAGGGACAGCTGTCTTGGCTGCCGGACAAGACAGTTGTGTTCTTTGTCTCAGGATCAAGCATCTGGTCAGTTCCTTGCTTGTGGGCTTACTTATAGAGCCCCAAAGTTTATTAGTTTAAAAAAGTGCTAATTCTTATGTTTTTATCTGATACATTCATTATTTTTCTGTTTCTTTTAACAACTATTATTCACACTTAATGAAAATTTTCAGATCTAAATTCATCCCGTTCTAAGTTTCACAATAATATATTTTCATGGTATGTGTGTGTATTTATGCATATTTATGTGTGTGTGCATGTGTGTGCATGCATTTATATGTACATATGTGTGCATTTATGCATGTGTGTACACACCTTTCCAACAACTATGCTTCAATACCATTATGTTTCTGAACCTCATATTTAGTGTGTCACATTTGTACGATTTTTAAAACTCTAAGTCCTTTTGAGGTGATACATTCTTTTATGTGAAAAGCAATACAGTATTTTTTTTTTCAAATCTGATCACAAAAATAAAGACACTTCTCCGTCAACAAGGAGGCGTGCGTCCTTTCGGCTGCCATCCAGCTCCAGTTCCCCCAGTACCTGTAGGCGACTCTACGCCAGACCCAGGCCTAAGATCGGGGCGCTTCCGCTTCCGGAGTCCTGTCTCACTGTTAAACCTGGGCCAGCGTCCTGCGACTGAGCGTGGGTCTGACATGCAGAGCCCCTGCCTAGCCGCGTCAGCGGACACTGCAGTGACTAGAGCAGCGTTGTCCCTGCTGCCCAGTGGCAAACTTGTGAGTAAAGCAAACGGAGCCGTTACTGAGCCACTAACGTTTGGGACACGTCGTGGAACAACAGACGGCCAGGATGATACTGCCTACAGTTTTACAGTAAATAGCTAGCCCAAAGTTCTTACAGATGCTTTCTGAGTGATTTGTGCTAATTGGGATGCTTTCTAAATGTATCAGTCCCTCCACACCAAAACATCGCAGTGCCTGACACACAAAGTCACACAATTCTGGTCTATTTGTAATCATTTTCAAACGCGAAGATCCATGATGAAAGGCTCTTGGTGATCCCGGGGCAGACCTCCGTCCGTTTTCTTTGGATACTCACACGGATTTACTCACGCAGTCACAGCTCCGTGGGGTCATCCGTCCGCCAGAACTGAAAAGCCAAATGTGCAAAGCTCGAGGCGAAGGGTGCGAGTCTGTGCTCGGGTGAGCGCCACTGAATCCGAGTCACCACCTCCACCGACTAGACAGATCGGTTGGCTTTATGAGCAGCTAAACTGTTCTGTTCCGGAAGCCTGGAGGTCTAAAGTCAAGATGGCAGCAGATCTGGTGTCTCTTCAAAGCGGCACCTTCTGTGTCCTCACATGGCAGACGAAGCAGTCCTCTCCCTCCAACCCCTTCTATAAAAAGTGGAGCCCTCGAGAAGCTCCTCAAAGCCTTCCTGTCCGTTCTGACACGCAAGGCTTTAGATTCCAGTGTAGGACTCTGGAGATAGGGCACCGCCAACATGCAGCCTCCCGCACCTTCCAGAGTGCTGGCACATGGAGGAAGCAGGGCACAAGGTATGCTGCAAGTTGTCCTTGCAACAATGGGAGGACAAATGTAGTTCAAAATAAAAAGTACCATGAAACTTAAGTTGTACACAGTAAAAAAATGAGTATCAGCCTCATGGCAGAAGTGTGTGTGTTGAAGATAGAACATTTCGCCAGTGATCTTTAGGACAAGCGCCCTTAAAGGCTTGGAGACTCTAGTGAGATACTTCAAAGGCTTGTTCTTAAACTGACACAGGCAATTTCATAGACAAGAGCATCACACTCAGGAGGGAAACGGAGGTGGCAGCACGTGGTACAACAGTGGGTTTAAGTACTGGCAGAATCTGGCGGTGATGGGTCTGTCTGGACTCATTGCTTCCGTCCTCAGAATGTTTTAGCAGCGACTTGGTGCACAAGCGCTTCTGGTGGATGGAAAGAAGCCTGCGCCTTCTCAAAGGTGGAGGCTTTGCTCTTCCCTTTCTCGGCTTTTTACAAGTATCTATCTGAAGATAATCTCTCAGTTTCTTAATAAACTTGAGAAACCTCTCCCAGCATGCTAGTTCCTTGTTCTTCTGTAGGCGCCGTCTCCAACATGAACATTTTCTCCATTTGACAAGGGAATGACTTATATTTTCAGAAATTTTTTTCTCCATAGTTCAAGAGCAGGAAGAGAAAAACATTGTGTGGCCTCTTCTATTGGCCACTAAGTTCATCCCATATAGGCATGTACCACTCTAGTTTAACAAAACCATGAGCTGGGTAAGACTCCTCCATAGCATTGAGATTCAGAAGGATTCCAGGGTCGAAATGCATCATCCACGAAGAAGACTGTCTTCTTGAAGAAGGTATGGAGGCCCCACAAAGTAAGGAAACAAGGTGATCTGACTTAGTTGATGTGTCCATCTGAAAGAACAAAGCCTAATGACCTTTCTGTCACTCAGAGACAGTACTAGCCTGCAGAAGCCCAACGCAGCAGGCAGCGGGAACAAAAAGAAAATCAAAAATTGCAGCACTGGCGGTTAATAACCACACAGTTTGTACACTGTAGCCATTTCCATTACTGCTGCAAGCCATGGCTACACCCTTTGTGTGCGAGCACAAGACTACAACACAGAGAGATTAAAATAAACCTTCACCATGTACTAAAATACCCGCATGTAGGAAGGAACCAGAATACACCGACGAGAAGCCAGGAATAGCCTTGCCTGAGTGATTGCCACTCCAGTTTTCCTCGAGATGTGTTTTACTCTGAAGGAACACCCAGAACACCACGCCTCCTACACTAACTCCCCAAAATAAGCGCACGCGGGTTACAGCAGGACCCTGAACTCACCCGAAACTCATCCTCCAAAGGCTGATGATAAATTCATGATGAAAATTCCAAATGTAGATTTTGAAACCAGAGCAAAGGCAATCATTTATTCAGGGTGAATAGCGGGAAATGATCCAAACAAGTCTTGCAAGCCAGGCCAACCACAAGAAAAGTGCAGCGAGAATACCCTGGAGAGGCACAAAAAATGTCTACCCTCCCTTCGTAAGGTCCCATCCTTCTTCACCTTCTGCTGCTGTGATGGAACTCTCTGACCAAAAGCAAGTTGGGGAGGAAATGGTTCGCCCGGCTTACGGTTACACATTGCAGTTCCTCGCTGAAGGAAGTCAGGCAAGAACTGAAGCAGAAAGAATAGAGGGATGCTGCTTCCTGGCTCCCTTGGCTTCTTTTCTTAGATAGCTCATGCCCACTTGCTTGGGGATAGCCCTGCCCATGGTGGACCGAGCCCTCCTCCCACGTCAATTACCAATCAAGAAGATGCCCTCGAAGGTGGTGGCTGTTTTGCTCAGAGAACCGTTCTATACAACATCGAGGAAAGGTAGGTGCTCCTACGAATCAGATATGACTACAGAGGTACTGCAGGGAAGCCGAAGGGATGGACGGGGCAGCAGTGACTGCACGGGTTCTGACTGGTTGTTCTTTGCTGTGGGTTACATGGGTTGAATACTCATTCTTCATACAGGACAAAATTGTAGGAAGCAATTCTGACGGGAAGCGAGATGTGAGGCACAAGGAGAGCATGCCAGGATGAGGGTGGCAGTACTAAAACAAGAACAAAAATCAGAATAGAAGCCAGAGCCCAGGGCTATGCAGGGTGAGCACAGGGCTACGCGGGGTGAGCACAGGGCTATGTGGGGTGAGCACAGGGCTTCGTGGGGTGAGCTCAGGGCTACGCAGGGTGAGCACAGGGCTACGTGGGGTGAGCCCAGGGCTACGTGGGGTGAGCACAGGGCTATGCGGGGTGAGCCCAGGGCTACACCGGATGATCACAGGGCTACTCAGGGTGAGCCCAGGGCTACGCAGGGTAAGCACAGTGCTACGTGAGATCGGTCTGTGAGGAGTGGAGCTGCTGAGGAGCACAGGATTTTGTTTCCCAGGAAATGATGCTGGGTGCACGTGGAGAGAGAACAACACTCAATCCTCACCGCACACTGCACAAAAATCCTGAACCCAATGAAACAGTCTGTCTTCTAGAAAATAACCCTGGACAATGTCCCCACAGCCTTGAAGCACACGGAAGGTTTTTCCATGAGCACACATTGTGTTAATCAAAAGAGGAAGATCAATAAGCAAGGCTACACGGAAAAGCGGAGAGTTGTGTGTCTCAATCAGCACCTTTCAGGGGATATCAACGCAAGTCAGAGTAGAAACACTTGCCCATACAAGCAACCAAAGACCCGTGCTCAAAGTGCGTGTTTTGTAAGTACTTGGTTATTTATATTACGGGATATATTTCCATATTTAAATTATGATAAAGAGTTTCACATAGATGCTTCACAAATGAGGACACACCCTCGATCGTTTACCCGAGTACTTCTTCTGCCTAATACCCTATGTCATCACTCAGAATGTCTGCTTTCCACAGAGCATTGGCACGTAAGCACTGTTCAGCCAGGGCCTCTGACGTTTTGTAATAAGATGGTCTGCAGACAAACAGCAGGGTGGTTAGGAGCACCTCCTGGCCCGAGGTCAGATGGTCAGGTTCATTCACTAGCTCGACCACAGCGGTGAGAACACTCGAACAAGCCGGCCAACTGGCAGAAAAAGTACCGTGCCTTTTTGGGCTCCCGGCCTCTTCAAGGGTCCTGATGCCTTGCCTCTCCCAGTCAGGGGACAAGAGCAACCTGGCATGAACCAAGAATTTAACAGATTTGCCTCTTATCTTTAACGTTTTCCGGGGCTCCTGGGCATTCAGTGAGATGAAGCCCCGGCTACATCAGTCCTTGCCAAGTGAAGGACAAGACATCCCTCTTCCCTTTCCAATCTGGTACTTACGACTCACGTTCTTTTGTTTGTAATAATCACATTGGTCCTTGTCTTGCCTCCTCCTCTCCCACTGTTTCTGGCTTCCCTCTCCAGGGTCTTGTTTATGAGTCTCCTCCAAGGCTGCCCCTATTGCTCGGGTCAACCTTTCTGCTTTTTTCTTCTACAGAAAACCTTTTGAGCAATCTTCAATAACTGGGACCAAGTCATACCCTCGAACCCTTCTAACTCCTGAAGTTTCTCTCTAATATCTACAGCCGCTGCATAACAGGAGCAGCATCGTTTGCTGGCTGGTTTTCTGGCGTGTGGGGATCTATGGGGACCAACACCCGGTAAGTCCACAGAGGTGTCTAGGAACCCAGGGAGCCATTCTCGGTGTCTTCTATTATCTCACTCAACCCAGACAGATTGGAGTCTTTCTAGCGACTGCGTTCATCCTCCTAAAAGGGCGTGGGAAAAACCGTCCAGAGCCTCCTTACCTTGGTTGGAGTTGGAGTCCCGAGTCAGGTCAGGCAAAGGGCGAGATCCGGTCTATCCAGGCTGCGCTGCCCAACAGCAATCCTTTGCCCCGCCAGAAGGTGACGTTTCTCCTCGCAAGCCAGATTCTGTTCATTCCTTGGCCATGAAGAGGGTAACTAGGAGCTGTGGACAGTCACGTGTTGTACATTAGTCTCCTTTGTCTCACAGCAACAAAACGCCAAGTAGCGCCTACTATGAAGAAGAATGTTTAGCTCAAAATTTTGGAGTTCAAGGGCTTGCTTGGCCCTGATACTGGCTGCAGTGCATCATGGTAAAATGCCATAACGAGAACGTGATGAGGAGCCAGTGATTACATGTTGAACCAGGGGTACAGGAGGACTGGGCAGAGCCAAAATCAGCTTGTAAAGAGCCTTGTCCCAAGGTATGCATTTCTACAGCATCTCTTCAATATCCAAATGGCTTCCTGCAAGGCTCTTCCTCCCTGTGATCCCACAACCCTTCCTGGGACACCAATTGGAACAGGCCTTCACACACCACATACCCTTGGGGAATACAATGCTACAATTTAAACCGTAATACTGTAGAATATTATTTAGCCTTTTAAAAGGAAAGAAATTCTGGCACATGCTTCTCACACAGATGGATGTTGACATCACCCTAAATGGAATGAGCCAGTCACCAAACAAGCCGACAGAACCCAGATACTCCAATACTCTCCCCGCACAAATTATCAAACACAGTTAAAGTCACGGGATTAGAAGATACAGTGGCTGCTGGAAGTTACTGGGAAGAGAAAGTTGTGGGGAGTTATTTACTGAGTCCAGAATTTCAATTATGCAACATAGCTAGAGATGTATATAACCACGTGAACACACTTAATATTCAAATGTGCACATGAATTGGCTAAATGGTACATTTGATTTTAAGCATGCTTGTCAGTGATGACTTTAAAAGTCTAAGGGTTTGTGGCTGACGTCATTTACCTGCTGAATGGGTAGGACTCTGACCCTTGGAATCACAGTCCTTCCAGTGCGAGTCCCCCATGCAATTTAACCCCACACGGCCACAGTGGGCTCTCTTTAATCTCCCCTCTGCTTGCTCTAGACCAGGGCTGCCCAATGACAAGCTTCTGTGCTTACCTGTGCCTGTGCTCTCCAATGCACTTGCTCCTAGCTCTCTTCCTAAGCTCTCAGAATGTTGTCGATATGACCGAAGACCTATATTTTTAATTCGTGCAATGACAAACTGATTTTGTTATTTAATTTTAGCTAGCCACATGTGTCTCGCAGCTGCTACACCGATGTTGCCAAGGCGTTTCTCTGTTCCTCCTCGGCTCCCTCCACCACTGTTCTTAAAACGGTTTTGGAGCAAAGCCCCAACTCCTGCCCGCTCTTCATCATTTCTTCAGCTTTCCCCTTCCTGTTGGATTGCCCGTGAACAGTACACTTTCTCTGCTGTCCCCACGTAAAGAACTCCTCTGGGTTTTCCCTTCATGCATCTACTCTACTGGCAAATACTGGTTATTGTGAAGCAGCTGAAAAACACTTTTCCCAGCTCCCAGATGTTATCAGGTGACAACAGACTGGGGGGGGGGGGTCCTTGGGAACACTCCAGCCCAGACAGTTCAAGTAATCTGGGGGAGACTATAGCCACTCCGGTCTAATCAGCTGCTGCTGGGGTGCCACCTCTTTTCCTGGGAAACACTCAGAGAGATACCTGGCCTGATTGTAGAATAAGCTCCTTAGAGGAAGAAGCAAAGGAAACCACCGAGGAAGCCAAGTATTGGGATCAGGTGGCTCTGCGCTTAATTCCCCGGATGCAGCACACGGTCGGTCACCTTGAACAAGCCCCAGATGCTCGGGTCCCACCGTATTATCTA